>BSBN01002383.1:0-153533 GCA_027924645.1 Cunninghamia lanceolata | reverse complement strand
CCTCCCTCTCCCTCCCTCCCTCTCTTGTTCCCTCCCCCTCCACCTCCCCCCTCCCCCCCCCTCTCTCTCTCTCTCTCTCTCTCTCTCTCTCTCTCTCTCTCTCTCTCTCTCTCTCTCTCTCTCCTCCCTCCTCCCCTCTCCCTCAGTCGCTCTCCCTCTTTCTCTCTCTCTCTCTCTCCGTCCCTCTCCCCCTCTCTCTCGCCTTCTCCACCTCTCCATGTCCCTCCCTTTCTCTCTCTTTCCCCCTATCCCTCCCTCTCCCCCCTGTCCCTCTCTCCCCCTCCCCCTCTCTATCTCTCTCCCTCTCTCCCCCTCCCCCTCTCCCTTCCTCATCTCCCTCTCCCTCCCACTCCCCACTCCCCCCTCCCCCTCCCCATCCCTCTTCCGCTCCCCCCTCCCCTCCCATTCCCTCCCTCTCCCTCCCACTCCCTCCCTCTCCCGCTACCTCCCTCTCACTCCCTCTTCCTCCCTCCCAGTCCCTCCCTCCCTCTCCCTCCCTTTCTCTCCCTCTCTCCCCTGCTCCCTCTCCCCCTCTCCCCCTCTCCTTGTCTCTCCCTCCCTCTCTCTCCCCCTCCCCCTCCTCCTCTCCCCATTCCCTCTTCCTTTCTACATCTCCCTCTCTCTCTCCCCTCTCTCTCTCTCTCGCTCCCACTCCCTCTCCCTCCCGCTCCCTCTCCCTCCCCCTTCCTCCCTCCTTGTCCCACTCCCTCTGTTCCTCTCCCCCTGCCTCTGTCCCTCTCCCCCTGCCTCTCCCTCCCTCCCTCCCCCCCCCCTCGCCCTCTCTCTCCCTCCCTCCCTCCCCCTCCCTCCCTCCCTCTCCCTTTCTCTCTCCCTCCCTCTCCCTCCCTCTTCCTCCCTCCCTCTCTCTCCCCCTCTCCCTCGCACTCCCCTCTCTCTCTCCCTCTCCCCATCCTCCTCTTCCTTTCTCCCTCTCCCTCTCCCTCTCCCCCTTCCTCCCTCCTTCTCCCTCTCCCTCTCCCTCCCTCCCTCCCTCCCACCCACTCCCTTTGTCCCTCTCCCTCCCTCCCTCTCCCCCTGTCCCCTCTCTCCCCCTCCCCTGCCTCTCCCCTGCCTCTCCCTCCCCTTGCCTCTGCCCTCCCTCTCTCTCTCTCCCTCTCCCTCCCTCTCTCCCCCCTCTCCCTCCCTCCTCTCCCTCTCCCTCTTCCTCCCACTCCCACTCCCCCCTCCCCCTTCTTCCTCCCTCCCTCCCTCCTGCTCCCCTCCCTGTCTGTCCCCCTCCCCCTCCCTCTCCCTCTCCCTCGCACTCCCCCTCCCTTTCTCTCCCTCTCCCCCTCCTCTTCCTTTCTACCCCCCTCTCCCTCTCCCCCCCCCTCTCCCGCTCCCTTCCTCCTGCTCCCCCTCCCTCTCTCTCCCCCCTCTCTCCCTCTCCCTCCCTCCCTCTCCCCCTTCCTCTCACTCCCTCTCTCACTCCCTCCCTCCCACCCACACACACACACACACACAAAAAAAAAAAAAAAAAAAAAAAACAAAAAAACCAAAGCTCACTCAAACAATAAGGGGATGCCAAATTTCAAGCATACACCTCACACAATTAAGTGGCTCAAATCCAAGTGAATATCAAAGTTAGTTCACTCACATACACACACACACACAAAATGAATACAAAAACTCCCTTACACACAAATTGAATATAAAAGTTAGTTCATACATTTTTCACCACACAAAATGAATACCAAAACTCCCTTACACACATACAAAGTGAATGCCAAAGTTAGTTCATGCACATGTTTGACACACATGAAATGAATACCAAGGGTCACTCAAATAGTAAAGTGATGCTAAACTTCCTTACACACACACAAAGTGAATGTCAAAGTTTGTTCATACACATATTTCACACACACGAAATGAATACCAGGCTCACTCAAATAATAAAGAGATGCCAAACACATGTTTCACACACATGAAATGAATACCAAGGCTCACTCAAGTAATAGACAAACAAATAGTGAATGCCAAAGTGAAAGACACTAAACAAACAAAGTTCAAAGACACTTGAAACAAACAATGAATGGATGCCGAAATTCAAACACACACACACACACAAAGTAAATGTCAAAGCTCAAACACACCCTTTATATAGTTAATGAAATATAAGTTAATGCTAAAGTTCAAACTCATGCTTCACACAAACAATAAGTATATCAAATTAGAGTGAATGCCAAAGTATAACACACACTTCACACAAACAATAAGTAGATTCCAAACTAAAACACACTAAATGTACATATTTAGATTGCAACTTGATTAATATCACAACACTAATTATTACAAAATTATAGATTGCATTGTGGTTACTGGTTATTGTAATGCTTAATAATTTCAATGCAACAATTAAAATGTCAAAGTCATTAAATGTGAGAAATAAAAATAAAATAAAAAGAGAGATGCTAAATTTTATGCAATAAAAAAAACTAGAAAAGGATGAACACAAACAAAGTTTCAAGGAATAACAAATTGGTCATTCCTTCCAACCTTTTAAAAAGACACCAAGCCTAAAAGAATGGTCATGGCCAATGACCATTCCTCACAGCCTTGGGAAGGGGGCAATTCAACCCCTTCCAAATAAAAAATCATTTGTATTAAACAAATCAGTTTACATATTACATTTATTGACTTCAACAATATATTGTCAAAGTGCAAAAATTTTCTCTGATTCCAAACATTTTTCTAAAATTTTAAATATTACATTTATTAAAGTTGATCTAACTTCAACCACTCATTGAAGCTTCCAAACATTTGGAAACACTCCAAGACATCAAAAAATCAACAGCAACCATGGTTTAAACTTATATCACTTTCTCTGCCAATTTACAAAGTAGAGTAATTAAATTTATTTTATTAGAATAATAATAAAACTATGCAATAAAACAAAAAATCAGACCATAAATCTGCCTAAATATTGCTTGGAATTTGCAGAAGTGGGCAGACGAAATTGTAATATTTCGTTGGCTCAAATGATAACCAGAATATCAACTCCAATGCCCAGGGAATTCTGGTATGTTTTGTTGTGGAATGTGAATCTCCTAAAACGAATTTGGCGTTATCCGGTGATAATATCTTCAACGGAGGTGGAGCAAGGTAAATGGATGTTTAGATAGAATCAAAAGGAGAAGTGTAGTTATGAATTCAGGACTCTACATCTAAGAAGTGTGATGCTAAGTTGGTTATGAATTCAGGACTCTACATCTTAATTTCTCATTGCCTAGAGCCAAGGTCATCTTAGAAGTAAATTTAGGGTTTCAAGTTTCAATTTGGGGTTTCAAAATTCAATAAATAGGGTTTCAAATTTCAATTTATGTTTCAAAATTCAATTTAAGGTTTCAAAATTTAATTTAAGGTTTTACGGAAAAAATATTACATTATTATCACAAGAAATTTATCACTGCATACTTGGACTTGGAGATGGGCTTATAATGTTTTCCTCACTCGCTAGACGCCCACGTCAGCAATGTCTCCCTTCAGACCTCCATTCGAAGGCCACGTGGCGCAGGATGGCTGAGCTGGCATCGAGTTGCAACTCGTCTCTCCTTGTGGGTTCTCCATAGCGTGTTTCTTCTTGGCTTCTGATTTCTGTGATTAACAAAATAAAAAATAAGTCTTAAAAATGTATTTGCTTTAGATCTTGGATAGGTGTACACAGGCTACAAGATGCAAGATGTTAATAAGAATGGTTTGTTTCTTCTTGGCTTCATTGTCGCTTTCTCCTACTTCCAACGAATTCCACCATTAAGCATAATAACAAGGAAATAATCAACACAATGATGTGAATTCTGCATTGAATCATTTTGATCCATTAAGCAAAAATACAACATCAAACAGTCTGTCACATAAAAATAATTTGACACTGGAACATCTTAGCACATTTTTACATGGTTTCACTAGCATTGCCACTGAAGCTTTTCAGATTTGCAGGGTACTTGTAACAATCTACATGATTGACACAACTTGAAGCAAAATGCAGTTAAAAAACATTTGCAACTAGATTTATGGACAAAAACACTCAAATTCAGGGCGAAATCCTCTCTCAACCATACTTACAGAAAATGCACTTCTAAAACATGAAGTTTTAGGAACACAGAGCTGCATTTTTTTTTCATAAAATTTGACATTCGTAGCGGAATATAAATGTACTTTACAAGAAAAGACATGAAACAGATGATGAAAAAGCAGATGAACCCAAACAGGGATAATGCTATCTTGTTGCAAAAAGAAACCAAACGGCAGTCTGGTGCACAAATATATGGAAGATTTGCTTTTAAAACAAGGATTTGGAATTTCTACCAATACAACAAGTGGAAAAAGAAATGCATAAAAACTAAAACAAAGGCAAGAAAAATAAACGTTCAAAAATCGTGAATTCAGGAGCAACTCCAAGAACAGATTATTTATGCAAACAAGTAAGACACTTCAACAATGCTTTGGAGGTTGTTGGTATATGTGCGTTTATCTCTGCTGTTTGTGTTAAGGTGGCCAGAAGGATCTTTTGCAAGTGGGTCTGTGAGTGTAGTGGTGAAGAGATTAGAACTTAGTCGATGCTTCCACACAATTCACCTTGGTCTAGAATACTAGCTACTTCGTTGGATTGAGAATCCTTAGGAGAAACAGTAGTTAGAAAAGAGAAAAGATTATATATTTAAGCAGTAGGTAGAAAAGAGAATAGATTATATATTTCCTTTGGTTGATTTTCCTGCATTCCTTTTGCTAAGCATGTGCAGACATAATTATACATGCCATTGCCCAAAAAGTGGTGAGGACATTCATTTCCTTGAGGTCAACAAAGGGTATAACCAAGAAGAAGATGATAATCAAGAGCATTATATTATCAAAGTTTCCTCTGTCCAGGATATCAAAGTGTCCTCTGTCCAAGGCAACAAAGTAGAGCTTTGGTATTACAATTATCAGGGCATAGTTTAACTCCCAATTGCACGAACTGCATGCCCTGCATACACAAATCCCCATGCCATTTTTGTTTCTCAAGCCATATGTTATGCATCTGGACATGGTGGGGAATTGTGGATTCTGATTAAAAACTGTCTTTTGAATTTGCAGGTGAAGGAAGAATTGAAAGCAAAGAAATACCAAGACTTCAGTAATTTTAAATTCAAGAAAAGAAATAGTAATGTGATGGAAAGCATCCAGCTGTACATCCCCACTAGAAAACCTTCTGCCCAATCATGCGTATGCTTAGGACTTGAACTTCACAACCTATGGCTAATTCTCAGTCTACCACTACCAGAGGAAAGAAAGTTTAGGAGAAGCCAGTTTTACTTTGTGAATGTGAATGTGATTGTGATTGTAATGTAGGAAGTTTTACTTTGTGATTGTGATGTGAGGCAGGAGGTTTAGTGAGAGGAGTGGTACCATCATCTCCCAAAAATATTCAAAAAATATTCAACATGTCTGTGAACTCATCAATCCAATAACTAAATAACATGTCAATCAAAAACAACACATTATTGTCTCCAAAAATGTCTACCTCTAGAAATCTTAGATCTAAAAAGCATTATTTAATGTTTAACCATGAAGAGTAAGTTACTTGTAATTCTTCAAAATGAATATAAAACTGCAGGAATGTGCAAACAGAATCAACGGCCAGCATATGTTAGAGATGGAGAAAGAATGAATGGTCAAAAAATTATACCATACCTTGAACAGATGACTAAGTAAAACTTTTGCTGATTCCAATAAATTAAAGAGCATCCCTGTTCTTCTGCTTCAGACATGTTCACAAGTACAGCAGAACTTTAATCCTCGCCTCCCTAGCACTGCAAAACCCACACCAGTAAACACACGAGTAACAATAAATTTATAAAATATAAAAGCAATTGATGATATCTTGATATAAATAAATAGAGAGATACATAACATCACACCTTTCATGAGGGCTACATTTCAAATGGGGTTTATGGGAGTAAGGTTATCATTATGGGTATAGTCACCACTAGATCTAGGTATGGAGACGGTGAATCTCCTAGTGACTATCAAATATAGGGATATGTGTGTTTAAACTGCTAACAATTAAGTATTTTGTGATTTCAAAACATGCAGGCATGCACATACACATTGTATATCTGTTATTTTCAAAGCAAAGAAGCATGCACATATTTATGCTAAGTCATCTGCATTTGCACATCTAGAAGTATATATACACATGTGCAGGCTTAAGCTCCTTCTATCAACTGCGTATTTGAGATATCAATACACAGGATATACACGTTGTATATCTGTCATTTCAAGAACAAAGTGGCACATACGCAGAGGCATATAGCATATGCACATACACAATGTATATCTGTCAGTTCCAGAAAAGAGAGGCACACACATACGCATATACATAGACACAAGCAGGTGCATATTTAAACTACATGCTAAGTGGGTATCCGGGACTTTAAAACAAGCATTTCTGTGTAATTATATGTCTTTAAACTATGTTTCATCTTTTAACAAATTAAATATCCGTCAAAATTTTACCTGCTACAGCAAAGAAAGAAGGTAACACATCAAGTTTATCTCCAACAAGACCAAACAATCCTCCGCTTTTGAATTGTGGAATAGTGTAAGCGAATCCTACATATGTGAGAAAAAGGCTATTCTGTCTCCCTGAAAATCTTTTTTATTCCATCCCCCACAAAATCAATTCCATCTGTTTCGGGTAGGGGAATTGAAGCTTAGACCTCTTTCTGACTAGCCGTGTTTGCCTAATAGAACAAATTAATTCAGAAACGATTAATTCTGCCATGATATGAATGACAAAAGAGCTTCTGCATTCAATGGCGACAAGTGAGGGCCAAATTGCCTCAGAGACTGAGAATCCCAAGTAGCGGACAGGACATCACTGTTGAGGATTAAATAACAATTTCACAAAAGGGGGAAAAACAGAACCAGAACAGGCAAGTCATAAAGAGTTGATACAAGCCTTTCGCTCCTAAAATGGTCTTGTTTTTTAATTTATCTCTGCATTTGCCCTCCGCGGCCTTCTCAATTTTGACTTGTCCTCAACGACATTCTTCTATGCTTTTCTCCCGTTTGAATTGTCCTCGACGGCTAGTTTCTAGAGCACACCTCTCATTTTGGTTTTATTAGTATTTGTTTTCTTTTCATTTTAATTTAAATACTTATAGAGAAATAAAATTGTAAGTGCCAAACACACTTTTCTTAATGTTAATTTAGGCTGATTAGAAAGAATCCATCACCTTAGATTAAATAAATAAGAGTTAGGAATGATAAAGTATGTAAATACATTAATATTATTTTAAGAAATCACAAAGGCCCAAGTTCCCCTGGGTCGGCCCCCTTGATTATTAGGGACAACAACCTCAAGCAATGAAGATGTCCTAAAATGTGTACCAATTGGGCTGGTGGTAGGAATGACATGGACGAGAGTCGGCAAAATTTGAATTTAAACTTTTGATTTGATGTGTTAATTCCACAAGGTGCGGAAGCAATCCAATGTCGCAGGATTGACCTAGAACAAGGGAATGCTTTAATATCAATGTGGGGAATGAATGTCTAAACATGGGAAGCAATGATAGGCATACTAAATGTCATATGTACATGACTATACGTAAATGGCCCGGATAGGATATGATCCAATGTATGGGAATGAGTGGTAATGGAGATAAGTAGAAGATCAAGGAATATGCCTAGCTTTACACAAGAGTGTGTCGTTTGTCAATTTGTAATTGTATTGAACCATTCCATGAAATGGGACTAGAAGTAAATGGGAATTGGCATGACTAGATGCAAATTTCACCATTACAAAAACAATCTACATTAATCATCAAGGCTAACTAAATAAATGTAATCAACTAGGCATAAATCAATACAAATCAATTCGAGCTGGGACAAATAATTGTAGTAAATACAAAAAGAATAAATTCAAGGACTGAGAGTACCTAACATTGGAACTAATGATGGAAGTGATGTTGATGATCTTCTAAATTAATTTGTCGTCTTTAGAATATTAACAACCTACGTCCCCTCCATTCTCACCATGGATGTGTAGGTAGTTTGGCTAAGGAACCTGATGATGAGGATGGAACAAGAGCTTTTGTTAATACTTTTGGGAGCATGATGCATATTGTTATTATGCAGACATTTATTTGGATAAGGTGATGCAGTAATATGTTGTTAGCACAGGTGGAAAGGGTGGCATCATACCATTGGATGTATGGGTGACATAAGAGTATGAGATATGATTGCTAGAGTCCCTTCCCTAGTGCTTTAGCTATTATGTACATGTGCTCTAACTTGTATGTTTGAGTGAACAGGTACCAGGCATCGACTCCACCTTAATTGGTAGGTTTGAGCATGCCTTGCACCCAATGGACGTAGTTGATCGAAGATAGCACTTGGTCCCCACCCTAACCATCATCCTCGAAGAAGATGAGTACCTAGTTTGATACCTTGTCAAGTACTATCAGTGGCCAGTTAGTGTTGCTTGAAGTTTTGCCTTTTGACCCTGGTTAGTGGTTAGGTAATTGTTTTGGCTTTTGGTTTAATTTGTCTGATAATATGCCTTGGTTATCTTATGCATTAAAATGGATTGATAAATAATATATATAATCCTAGTTGATAATAAAATAAAATTATAGTGTATTATTATAATTAAGAAATAATAGCTGATGATGGCATGGTTCGGTGGTTAAGTCGCTCGGTTGTAGTGGCGGCCACCAGAGTTCAAACCCCCGCTGGGCCAACGAGCTCGCAAGGCTTTACGCCTTCGCTAGGCCAATGAGCTCGCGGGTTTGAAGTGTTCTTCCTAGGGGATGAGGTCCCCCAATTGTGGCCTCACCGGTTCATTGCTCCGGGCAAAAGCAGTGAGTGTGGGTAAATGGTTTTACCCGTTTGTGTAAAATTATTTATTGTGTATATGTTTAAATTATGTTGGTTGCATATATTTTATTTATTTTTAATAAGGGTTAGTAGGTAGTTAGTTGGGGTAGTTGTAAATTTATTTTGTACGGGAGTGGGAAAAATAACTTCCCTCCCTTCATTATTTATTAAATGGGGAGGGGGAATTTTGACCTAGAGAATTTGGGGGCTTTTTAATCTTTTTGGAAATTACTTTATTGGGAACACTGTGCATTATAAATTTCCATGGAGTTTTTTTTAAGAGGTGGCTGCAATATTTTAGACCCGAAGAACAGAAGTTAATTGAATGGTAAGTGCATTATATTTTATAGATTTTGTCACCAATTTTTACTTATGTTTTCTACACAATGAAATTTAAATTATTATCTTTTCATTGTTGTTTATAATTATATTTTGTTAGGGTTTAATATAGTGCTATAAAATAATATTTTATACTATCTTTTAAATTTACATCACTCTATTTTATTTACAAGTGTGGTACAATATTTTATATTTTATAAAGGTTATTTCCAACACTACATTTTATTTACTGTAAAGCTGGTATAAAATATACTATTAGGGTAAAATATACTAGTTTATTAGGGTTTATTTCCAGTACTATATTGTCATGTCCCCATAATAAAGCCTTGTTTAAATTGAAGATTTAAACAATATATTTAATTACACATAAATATTAATAATTAAATATTAATAAGTTATATACTATATTATCATATTACATGAATATAAATATCAAATATTATTATTATTATACTCATAAGATATTAATAGATATAAATATTATTATAATATATATTATTAATATGAATTAATTAAATAAATAATATATATATTAGATATTAATATTATGTATGTGACTCTTTGAAGAGTCACCATTCTTCGTAAGAGGCATAATGGAACATATATAATATAAATAGCAGCAGCAAGGAAGGAAAGGGGATCAGATTTGGGGATATAAGAAAATAAGGAAGTCTAAAGTAAGCAAACAGAAGTCTTTAAATATGAAAGTCAGAAAGTATGGAATAACAGTAGCTTGCATTTAATTTAAGAGGAAATATTATAAATATATGGGAAATAAATAAAAAAAGGAATATCGGCATTATAAATAAATATAATTAAATCCGCATTATATTTATATATTTAAATCTGCATTATATATATATATATATTTGAGTCATAAGTAGGAAAGATATCATAAATACATATAGGGAGGAATTATTCAAGTAAATATATATATATATATATATATATATATATATATATATATATATATATATATATATATATATATATATATATATATATACACACACACACACAATAATATTAATAGCATATATAATAATATAATATAGAGATATTATTAATATTATAACAAATACTATAATATATAAATATTAAAGAATAGGCGAAAGAGAATAGAATCCAGTGAGCAGATTCAATAAGACAAGCAGCATAAAAAGGTACGTGCACTTTCGTTTATTAATAGGTTAGGTAATATAAATGTTGTAGATGAATAATATGAATATAAATAAATGAATACTGCTTATATCAGCATAATAATAATTGGAATATATTACCATCATTGATGTATATACATTCATTATGTATAAGTATGCATACAGAATAGGTATAATAATATGAGAATAAATAGGAGTGTAGAAATAAGGTAAATCTGCTTACATATATGAAAATGGATATAAATATGAATATGAAAGTGAATATAAAAATTATTATGAATATGAAAATGGGATTATGAGATCATAAGCATAAGGACATAAGTATGAAAGGATTTTTAACTATGTACTTATCAATTAAATCAAGTTTTTAGTGATGAATAAATATATTGGTCAGTGGATTGATTACTTCTTATAGATAAGTCATTGAGAGTTGGGGACATTTAAAATAAATAAATAAATTACATTATGTCTAATTGTAAACTTTGTTAGGAATAAGTAGTTATAACGTTTCTTATACCATTTAAACAATGTTTTGTTTATTTTGATTTCTCATTAAATGTTCATGAGATTCAGTTAGGAATAAATGGAAAGGTTATATTCTTTACGTAGAATAAATTATTTATAGATGACAATTGAAATGTATTCTTCTAGTTAGAATTTACAATATACTAGTTGCAGAGAAATTAAAACCATGGTAAAAACATACAACAACTCTAGAGACTTAAGTTCCAAATTAAGGCTTAGTTGATGTTTTAATTGAGTAGAGTCATGTATAGGTAAGAATAGTAAGTAGTTAATCTTAATTAGATTTTAATTAATTATGAATTATCTTTTTATATGCTATCTTTGAATAAAGAGAGAAAGAGTTATCATAGAAGGATCTCATGTTTAGAATATAGGATTTTCTTACTTTTCTGTTATAATAAAAGTTGGCTCTTTGTGTTAAGTAAGAATAGATTATTGTGAAATAATTACATATAGGTAATTGTCTTTTATGTTTACTATCTACTTACACTGTGCATAGAATTATGAAATTGGTCTATTCTAAAATTGAGATTGGATAATAACCAAGTTACAATCTTATATTGATAACTTTGTTATGATAAATTCTCTGTAGTAACCAATGTATCTAGACTATTGGATTAAATGTTCATGCTTTTGTTATAGTGGGATGTAAGTCTGTGTCATTGGGAAGTTGGATTGTAGAGGCTAAGAAGGGTGTAGTTGTGTGTATGGTCCTTGTGATATGTAACCCTAAAATGTTGTCTCCTATTCTGACATGAACTCATTTAATTGTGATGAACATTCAAAGATGATTAATGCCTTGTTTGGTGTATGGATTATGTGGTTATGATGGTTGTGCAAGATGGTCAATACCTTGCCTAGTGTAGGGTTTACTAGTTGCAAAGTAGGGGGAGTGGCTCTCAATGGGGGCCGGAACCCATAGTGGTGTCCAGGACAACCCATTGAAGGGTTTCTTAATCCAGTGATAACATTAATAATGAAATAGGGGAATGGGTAGAATTCACATTAATCAAGATAATGTATGCCTCACTTGTGGCTCAAATGCTCATTTAGGCTTGAGATGAGATGAGAAGGCCTGGAATGGTAAGATCAACTACCTTGTCCCCATGAAAGGTACATTGATTCTGCATGAGTTTGTATGGGGACCGGAGATCGGGAGAGGCTGCCAAGACAACCCAAAGATGGGAGTCAGGGCTTAGTGAAGTCCACCAGGATAACCCATATCAATCCATGTGATGACACTCCTCCCTATTGCAATCTAGCACTCCCTAGTTGTATTTCCTCCCTCAATTGCGTAAGTGCCTCTGGAAGTGCAGTTAAGTATGTCAGTGATGTTTATTGTGGATAGTTTGATAATTGGTGTCATGTATAACCCTACTGCTTGTGTTAGTCTATTGTTCTCCTTACTATCTGTGAGTGTGGGATCTTGTGTTATCTCCTAGCTCGGGGGGTGGACCTTAGGGTTCCACATGGTCGGGTGGAAGAGATTTTATTTCCATTGGTTTTTCCCTTGCCGATGTTCGTGGGTGAGGAGGATGTATCTTGTGCATTAGATATCAGATCTTGTACCAGTTTGAGGAAGATGATTATGCATACTCATGGTCTAGCCTTGTGTGATAGTCGATTCATAATGTATGTATTCAGAAAGGTGATAATGTAATCAATGTAATGAATTACTCATGTGTATAGGAATTTGTACATTCACATGTAATCCTGATCATGTCGATTATTCATCTGATGTTATGATATGGAGATGTATATGTTTATTCATTTAATGCTATAGATTTAGAATGATCTACTAATGTTAGTTAATAATGTATGTTGAATTATGTTAATTGATTTGGCAAGTAAGGCAACCATGACATCTTAGAGGACAAGTCGTTAGTTCAAATGATGTGTATAGATGTGTTAACATTACTTTGTTATCTTATTCATATAAAAAAAATATCCTTCTTTGCATAGCATAGATATGTTGTTCTCTAAGGTGTTCATGGCGGGGCATTACACGTCAAATGACTATCTTAAATTTTGTGTTGTTTAAAAAAATTTGTAATTCACTTTTGACCACTGTGAGTTTGATCATGATCATCAAAAACTTAATATGTCATACAAGTTTGATTTTTTACTACATGGGATTGACTTGATTAAAATATGCAATTGAAAATTTATTTACCTTCATCTTTCAAATAGCTAAACCAATCCATCCCATGCACCTCCTACCTCACATCTAGATCCTTCTTCTGACTCACTAAGATTGATACCTTCCCATGAAAGAAACACATACTATAGAACAAATCCCTCTATTAGTTAATTGTCAACCCCTATGTGTAGGTTTTCCTATCAATGTATAAGAAAAATGTAAATAATGTCAATGTTAATGTAGAAATCAGGAAAACATACTTGAGTGCATAGAGAAACCTTAAGGCTGATTTAGTTTTTTGAGCCATCTCTTTGTTAAGGTTCTTCTAAGATCTTTCACAAAGTCTTCATAGCCACATCAACGACCTTCCAATTGAAATCTTCTTCTACCTAGAGTTTCTACCATTTTGAGACACCCTTTTTTTCAGGAGACAAACAGGCCAATGGGAGGATTTTATTTCCTCCTAAGCATCAAAACCGAAAAATATAGACATGACACTTTTGAAAGAACCTTGTAATGAATCCATGGAATTAGACTTAACTACAAGGATCCCTAGTTAGGTAACATTGTTTTTGGCTAATTTCCCTACAAAAACATAACACTTCTCAATCTTTCTCCCTTCCACTTTAGTGAGATCATTTTTGGAAGGTCCCAAAATAAAGCACTTCATTATCTCCCTTCTCTCATTACTTTTCATGGCACCTGCACAATCATCAAAAAGATAACAAAGCACACTAAATAGTACAAAAGGTTCAAGAATTCAAATTAAAAGAATGTAGAGATAAAAAACATACACAAATAAATTTACTACTAGAGTCCAATGGCATACAAAAAAATAAATCACAAGAAAGTACACAAAGAAACTCATGAAAATTTCAAATATAATATATAGAAAGTTTTAAGTATGAAAAAGGAGAACAATAACAACTAGAATGCAAACTAGATCAAACCTTTTTTCATTTAACATTCAAGGACAAGATTGAGCCAAATCACTGACAAATGAAGGTGGACTCAACTACTAATCTTGTACTTAGGTATGTTATAGATGGATCGTATTTAATTTAGCCTTTTTTATCAAACCCTAGGTTAATAATGCATTAAACCCTAGTTCTACAATGATCTTCTTATAACATAGAAAGTATAATAGATATCCAGAAAATAATTACACAAGGATGATTAGAGGGATAATGAAAGATGTCACCCAAAACTAGAGGTGTCAGAGGACTAGGGTGGGATCCCCAGGTCTTGATTGGAAGAATCTACCGAAACTGTAAATTGGAAAGATGTCGCAAATGATGTCTTGATGCCAGATCTGATATCAAAAAGGGAAAGAGGACATGGGTGGTACTACCCAAGTCCTTGATGAGGGAAAACCTTGAAACTATCATCGAATTCCAAAACCCTAATCTTCACATAGTCTTCCCATAGCTCTGTATTTTCCAGATCTCGCTCCTGTAACCTACACATAAGAAAATAAAAAGAGGTTTGGGGGTTATGGTGTTTAGGGACTTGCCTTAGTCAAATCTTGTGATAGCATTTAAGCTTCATAATACCATTGATTCATAAAGAGTGTGTGCCCTTGTGGGGGCAAAGGCTAAAAGCAATGATAATGAGATGATTCAAATGATGATAAATAAACAATGATATCACCTATGTGATGAACCCTTAGAATGATGAAGATCCTTCAACTCCTAAGGAATAATAGATGATAGCTTAATGCCTATAATAACAACATAATAACAACACAAATCTGCTCTAGAATCACAACAAAGAAGATAGTAAAGAAGCATGCAATTGTTACCAGTATGAGCAGTAAGTGTTGTCATTGATGTCAACACCTAATAAAGTCACTTTAATAAATCTGAACAAGTATTTGAGGAATTAGAACAAAGTGCAGAAGTGTTTTATCTACTAGAGCAGTGCAGTGTTTTTCTCTGCATATCCTATAGATTGAATATCTTTTCCTACGGATTGGAAGTAATGTTAAGGGATGCCTATAGATGCTATGTTTCAAGTTTGAGCCTCCGGTGTGAAGATTTGAGCTATGTTTCAAAAGCGCTGGACTATTATATCAAAGGCATGGTACTGTAGTACCAAAGGCGCTGGATTGCACTACAAAGACACTAGGATGGTATCAGTGATGTTTAAAAGGCAAATTTTGATAGTTTTGGATTAGATTTGGATTGGATTTGCTTTGACAAGAGAAAACACATCAAAAAAATACCAAAAGAGGACTAACACAACAAATAGTGTATGTTCAAGGCTCACAAAAAAAGCCCAATGTTTCCACGGGTATAAGATAATTGCAAACAATTCAAGCACTTTTTATACCTAAGACATGGTTTCATTACAGTAGTTTAGCGCACAACTTAGTTCTCCATCGACTCAAATGTCATTCCATATAAGTGTCATACATTTGTGTCTTTGCGAGAGACGATAGGTAGGGATATCTTACCCTCCCCTCGGAAAGCTACAAGTAGGTCACAAGAGCTTATGCTAGCCGAGGGAATACTATCTCTTCTCAAGCGAGTCAATGGTGAGTAATCTTGATGGCTTGTAATAATTCCCCTTGCACTAATGATTACCGCAACGTTTGGAGGTGAAACGGGTAGTCACTATCTAGATGGTTCTTAGTATCTTTGAGGGACCAACACCTTGCGAGCATTTGGCAAGCTACTAAAGATTTGACCAATCCTACTAAGGGTATCATGTACCCCCCACAATGCAAAAATTGTTTTCACAAAGTGGTGGTATGTCTCTTTTCGATTTGGCACCATAAGGCAAGGTTGACATTGGTTAGGACTTAGCTTTCACCTTATCCCACTTATATAGCGGTTCAAAGGAAAACTTCGCTTAGGGTCATCCCTTTTGGATGAAGCGCAATCCAAAAGAAGGTCTTTCTAAAGGAATAACTAAAATTAAGATCAAGCACGTCAAACAAAGGTTCAATTGTCCTATTATAAGAAAAATAAGATTCAACTAGACTAGGCACACACACGATTGTCGTTGTCAATTGTCCCTTAAGAAATTGAAGTGTTTTTGCATTCATCTCCATTATCCCTTAAGAAATTGAAGTGTTTTTACATTCATGTCCATTGTCCCTTAAAAAAGAAATATGTTTCTAAGCCTTAGATTGCAAAAGATGATTGTTCAATTCTCCCTTAAGAAAATCAGTTGTTCTTAAGACTTAGGTTGCAAACGATAGATGTCAATTGTCCCTTAAGAAAATCAGTTGTTTTTAAGACTTAGTGTGAAAAAGATTTTATATCTTTGACAATCGTCCTGCAAGAATATGTTAGAAACCTTCTTTGATTTGTGATAAGATGCTGTAACAAGTGATATTAGTTCCACACAAACCAAGTAGTTAGCACATGTTTGAAGTCATAGATTGAGGATAGGCCAATGAGTGGACTTAAAAAATAAAACTCAGAAAATCTTTGAACTGATAATACTACTGTGTAGAGGATAGAAAAATATCAACTTAAAAAAAATATCAAGTAAATCCGAGTCTATTTGTGAAAGTTATGAAGCTTGGAAGGTCTAAAAAATGTGACGAGATAGAGACAACAGTGAAAAAATGAGTTTCTAAAAAAATAGAGAATCATGATAAAAAAAACTAATGTTTCCTTGATGTAGAGCATGATATTTTAGCCTATTTCAAAAAAACACTAACAAACATGTCTGTATGACCAATATAATGAGGTTTGAAAATTGCCTACTTGATCAAAATACTCAATGAAGAAGAGTCTAATTTAGCCCCTTTGACTGACCCCTGGTCACTGATGTGACCTGCTGCTGAGGGCTAAAAAGATCTTTTATTTTAAAAAAACTAAAATTAGTTTTTAAAAATTTATTTTTATTTTTATTTTAAGTTTTTAAATTTAAATTTAAAAAATTAAAAAGTTTAAAACTAAAGTTTAAAATAAAGTTTAAATGCATGAAATTTTGAAATTTAAAAACCAACACTGTAATATGGCTTGTGCAGGCCTACTATACCCTGCGCAGGTACGGTTGGCAGCGTTTTAATTTTTAATTTTTATTTGTTTTCTTTGTTTCTTTTTTTGCTTTTTTAGTTTTTTTCCTTTTATTTTTATATTTTTATATTTTAGATTTTGTTTTATTGATTTTTAAAATTTTTTTTTACCTCTGTACCTGCACAATGACTACACGGCCTCGGTTTGCATGCCCAAGGTAAAAAATTTGCTTGATTTTTACCTACACCGAAATAGGACAAATTATATGTTTTTCTTCACCTATTGACCCTTCCGGACGCAACTGTGACCTGTGTTTTTGCCCAACAAGCTTCCTTTAAAAAATCACTTTTTTGGTCTCTCCAAAAAATTAAAGAGGTAAACCTGTGAAATCAACTAAAAAATCTCACAAATTTGATATTAAATTAGGACCAAGGGGTCCCACCGAGCATGCCAGAATGTGTATAGGAAAAATTTGAGAAGTTTGAATGATAAATCAAAAGTAATGAAATAACAACTCAAATCCCCATAACATCAAAAGGTCTATCTAGGCAATAACCAAATCAATGAATAATCAAGTTACGAACAAAGAAGCTATCACCTATATTGTTTGGATCTCTTGGTCGATTGTGGATTGCTCAATAAATTGCATACCCATGGTGTTGCAACAAGCAGATGTAGATAGTGATTGTTTGCTCAAAAGGTCAATGTGTTCAACGATGCGATGAATGCTCAATGCGTTAGATGGATGCCTAAGAATAAATGATCGAAGAGGATTTGTTATGAAGATGAAGGGGGTTTATATAGGTTTCAATGAAAATTGATCAACGGTCTAGAAAATTCAATAGAATCAATGGATGAGATAAATCTAAAATTCATGATGAATGTGCACCTGACATGTGTCACATAAAAGGCTATTTTTGTTTGAGTTAATTGCTTGATTTAGAAAAGACATGGAATAGACATTAGTTAAAGATAGGCTTCATAAAAATAGAAATGCTTTTTTTCTAATTTATGAGTTGGTGATAAAAACAATAATGATTAAGTCAATTAACTCAACTTATAATTTGCTTTTTGCATGATTTGAGATAAATTAAATAATAAATTATTTAATTTTGTGTGCATGGTGAACAAGATTTATTTTTAGAGGAATTTGAAGATAAAAAGACAAATTAAATAAATAAATTTATTTAATTATTTGTGCATGATAGAAGACATAGACTAGATTTGAAGATTTAAATAAATTAAACAAATAAATTGACTTAATTTATTTTGCATGATGAAGGATAAATAATTTTTTTTATTATATTTTATTTTTAAAGATTGAGATTTTTTTTTAAATGTACCTCCCACGAGCTCGTTGGCCCAGCCAAGGCGTAAAGCTTGTGAGCTCATTGGCCCAACGGGGGCTTGAACTCTGGTGGCCGCCACTACAACCAAGCGACTTAACCACCGAACCATGCCCTTATCGGCAATATTGAGATTTAATTTAAATACATATGAATGATTTATTTGAATTTGGAAGAATAATTGATTTAATTAAATAATTTGGAAATTATTTAATTGTAGATAACAGGATTTTAAATGATAAATTAATTAAATAATTAATTTATTTAATTGATGTGGATTTGAAATTTGAAGAAGATGATAATGATTTAATTAAATAATCAAAATTATTTAATTTTGGAAGAATAAAGTTGATTTTGATGAAATTAATTAAATAAATAGAATTTATTCAATTAATGTTGAATTTATGAGTTTTGGAAGAATTTGATGATTTTGATGATATTAATTAAATAATTAGATTATTTAATTAATGTTGAATGCATGTGTTTAGATAGATTTAATGAAATGCAAGTGATGTGATGACATGGCCATTTTTAGGTGTCTACAATCACATTATGTTGAAACCATTGTGAATGAAGAATGTGAGTGAAAGAGGTGATTTGTACACTATTTACAAATGTGGCCAAGCAGGTTCCTCCTCTTTATTCGTCTTTATTCTTGACATCCCTCTTTGCAGGGCTGGCCTATTTAGGGCAAGGGTTTGTCAGGCTTGAAGTGGCTAGAGAAGAGAGCAGAGTCATTTTGACAGTTTTTTTTTGAGGTTTGAAGGGAGGCATGAAAAATATGGAAACATAGACAAGACATGTGAGCTTCTCTACAAAATGCCACATAACTTTAGAAACCTAGGATTCCCCTCCTTCCCCGCCATGTTTTCAAGCATGTAGTGGAAGCCTTGGCAAAACAACCCAAAAAAAATTATAAACATTCTCCTATGAGAGTATTCATCGATAAAAAAATATGGAGATTTTACAAATAAAAATAATAAGTTCTAATGGGCTCAAAAACCATTTGACTAATCAGGATATCAATCGCTGCAAATTTCCTCCACAAAATTCATGAGGACGGGTCTCAATGGAAGATTAATACTTGTAGGTGGATACAATAGTATCCTTGCGCAGGTAGGGACTAATAAAGGTTAGGGTAGTTACTTTTTTTAAATTCCAAAACCAAGATTAAATGTATAGACAAGTGCTATTTCACATGGTAAAAGAAGCATTTGTTTCATGTGCTAAAGAATTAACTTTCTTGTAAGAAGTGAAAGTGAAGCTAAAGCTTCATAATATGATCACACTAACTTCTCAACTAGGAAAGAAAAGGCATGGTAAATATTTGACAACATTGTCTTTATGAAATGTAATTAATTGGCAAGTAGATGCCATATTGTATATGTAAAAATGAATGACTTGTTTGTAAACCTGCATTCTTTGGATTGCTTGGCTATGATAGAGGAGGAATGGCTGGCTACTGCTCTAATGTGTAAGGAAGTTAAAGTAGCAGAAACAACTTCCTATGCCAATCTTGAGGAGAGATATTATGCAAAACTTTAAAAAACTAATCTAACAATCACAAAAATTCTAGAAGCACATTCAAAACATGAAATAAACAATGAAACACAAAACACCAAATTTATGTGGGGAAAACCCTTTCAGGTGAAAAACTCGACAGTCAAAAAGCCTATTCAATGTGTTCCAAATCCAACAACAAGATTACATACACTTGCAGAGCAACTATATTACAGGAGTATCACCAGTAAACAACTCTAGAAGAATTTCGGCAGAATTTCAGTAGCATAATAGTACCTACAAACTCACATATACAAACTAGTCCTCAAGCCTCCAATTTATAGACTTTTGGCTATAAAAGAAACCATATGTGGTTTTACAAAACCACGTGCTTAACTTCTCAGCCAAGATTCTAGTCAAAATAAGCTCTCATGTCCAAACCTTACAATTGTCATAGAATCTGTCATAATACTTCTGAAAATAGTCCTTCCATGATATACTACCATGTGGACATCTTTTGACAACTAATATTTCAATTTTCAAGGCACGACATGTGGCAAAAGTACCAATTACGAATTCAAATGCCCCTACATTATTTTGTAGCTAAATAAAAACAATAACTAACTATGGGAAAAATATTAAATACAAAATAATGCTACGGGAAATATGCAAGGTTGAGACAACTCATTTCCCAACATTCTCACACTTGTCGAATGCCTTGCAAGAGCTAGGGGAATAACACCATCATGGATCAACTGCTAGGGGCCAAAGGCCCATATAATTAGAACACCACCTAAAATTTGTTATACTCATGGGCTTAGTTAATGCATCAACAACATTCACCATTGTCTCTACCTTTTCCAGCTTCGACCATATTTCTGACAAAGTGATACTGAACATCAATATGTTTGGTCATGGCATGAAAAGTTGGGTTCTTCACAAGGCAAATTGCACTCTGACTGCCACAATAAATTGTAATTGCACCCTATTTCAATCCAATATCTAAACAAAAATGCTTTAGCCAAATGGCTTCTTTACAAGCATGAGAAGATTCCATATACTCTACCTTTGTAGTGGACAAAGTGACCACAACCTATTGCTTGCTCATCCAACTGATTGCACCATCATTAAGAGTAAATACATATGCACTGGTGGACCTTCTGCTATTGACATCACCAACACAGTCTGAATCCACAAAATCATGAATACTCAAGGAATGTTGATTTCCTATACCATGAAAACATATAGAGTACTCTGTTGTACCCTAAAAATATTTGAAGACCCTCTTAACTATATCCTAATGCACTCTTCTAAGATTAGACATAAAATGAGAAAGAACTCCCACTGCTTGGGCAATGTCTAGTCTTGTATACATTAAGCTTCCAACTGCACTCTAGTAAGGCACTCTGCTCATGTCTTCCATCTCCAATGGGGATGTAGGACATTGTGAAATAGAGAGCTTCATTCCCAAAACTAAACAAACATACTTACTCTGGCTAAGCTATAGATTTATGTTCTCACAACCTCTTTTGATCTCCATCCCAAGTATGTGTTTTGCTGTACCAAGATCTTTCATTTCAAATTTTGTAGAGAGCTAAGATTTCAATTCTATAATCAAACATTTGCCTTTCCCAATAAACATGTCATCAACATATAAAGCAATTACCAGGAAATAGTCACCATTAGATTTAAAATATATAGAGTGATCATATTTAGACCACACAAATCCAAAACTTAACACATAAGTATCAAACTTTTGGTACCACATCCTATGACTTTATTTAAGGCCATACATAGATTTCTTTAACTTACAAACCAACTTGCTTTTATCTTTCACCACGTAGTGCTCTGGTTGTGTCATATAGATTTTTTCCTTTAAATCACCATGAAGGAAAATAATTTTCACATCCATTTGTTCGACCTCTAGGTCATAAGCTGTTGCAATACATAATAAAAATTGAATGGATGTCATTTTAGCAACAGAGGAAAGATCTCACTGCAATCAATACCTTCGACCTCAGAGTATTCCTTCACAACCAATCGTGCCTTATACTTTTCAACATTTCCATCTAAACCAATCTTTTTCTTAAACACCCATTTACATTCAACAGGTTTCTATCCTTCAGGAAATGGTACTAATTACCTATATCATTTCTTTCAAGGGTTGCCATTTCTTCATCCATGGATATTTTCTAGGACTTTGTATCATTCATACCCAAAGCCTCTTGCACAGATCCCGATTCATCAATGTTAGTACTCAAAGAAAATATACACTTCCAATCATCAGGTGAATACCCATACCTTTCAGGTGGTTACCTATGCCTTGTAGACCTTCAAACAAGTTGAGGTGGAGGTTCTTCCACTTCTTGCTCCTTTTCTTCCTCTTCTAAAGATTCATATCTTGATGAGATCTCCTCAACTTTTGGTCTATCTTGGGGTCTCGATTCAACTTTCTCAGGCGTAGAAGGAAGTTGAATCACATCATTTTTCTATTCAATTTCTTTATGTTGTTCTGGATAAAAAGTAATAGGAGAAGATTTAGACTCTCTAAAAATAACACTTCTGGAACAAATTACCTTATGTGCAATAGGGTCCCAAAGCTTGTATCCTTGGACACCATAGCTATAGCAAATGAAGATACATTTGACATCCTTAATATCCAACTTTGTTCTCTTCTCCTTAAGCACATGTGCATATGCCTCGCAACAAAAAACTCTTAGATGTCTAAGTGAAGGCTTTTTCCCTGACCACGCCTCCATTGTCATTTTATCAACAAGCGTTGATGTAGAAGAACTATGGATCAAATATCAAGTAGTGGCAACAGATTCAACCCAAAATTTTTGTTCTAGAGTAGCTCCACTTGACATGATCTTGGTCTTCTCCATCAACGTTCTGTTCATTCTTTCTATAACTCCATTCTGTTCCGGAGAATACAGAGTTGTCTTTTATCTTTTAATCCTGCAATCTGTATAGAATCTGTCAAAATCTGCAGAACAATACTCACTGCCATTGTCAGTCCTCAAACATTTAATTTTATTTCCAGTCTAATTTTCTACCATAGCCTTGAACTCTTTAAAACAACTGAAAACTTTAGATTTACTCTTTAAAAAATATACCCATGTTCTCCTTCTAAAATCATCAATGAAAGTAACATAATAAATTGATTTACCAATAGAAGCAGCATCAACAGGACCAAATACATCCAAATGGATTAGATGCAAGATACATGAAGACCTATAAGAAGATGAGTAAAACTGAACATGGTTTTGCTTGCCATAAATACAATGTTCATAGAAATCAAACTCCAGATTGCAATCATTCAACCCCTGAATGAAGTTCTTATTTTTTAGGGCTTTTAAACCCTTCCCTCTAATGTGGCCAAGCTTTTGGTGCCATAACATGGTCTTCTCTGTAGGCAACTTTGATTCAGTAGACATAGCACCCTTGTGTACCTAGAAGCCACGACCATCCACATAAGTGGAAACCATCTCTTTTTCAATGAAGTAGTTTTTGGCTTAATTTTATCAGAAGTGATATTGCACTCAACCGTGCATGCATCAAACTTGTACAATGTACCTAATATGCTTCCTCTTGCTATTACCATAGCACCTCTCATGATTTTCACACCTACTAAAGAAAACTATACATGCACACCCGCATGTATTAGCTTGCTAACAAATAATAAATTTCTTGCTAGTCCTAGGATATGCAAGACACCATCAAAATGTCTAACTCTACAATAATAAAATTTCACATGAATACTACCATGGCCAACAATGTCAAGAAATGAATTATCACCCAAATACACCTTACCACCATCATAGTTTTCATACTTACTAATCCAGTTTCTGTTAGGAGTCATGTGGAAAGATGCACTTGAGTCTATCAACCATGCATTATCACTTGCATGAGTGGCCAAGGATGCAATAAAGGCATCTCCATCTTCCTTTTCAAACTCAAAAAGAATCTTGCTTCTTCTTCTTATTTTTCTTCTCTTCTTTACATTCCTTTCGGAAGTGTCTGGATTTTCCATAGTTGCAACATATTACCATGGACTTACTAGGGGATTTTGATCTCCCCTTATTCTTGGACTTGGAATGGCCACGCTACTTCTCATCTTTGCCTCATTCTTTTGGTCTTTCTTGAACACTCAAAGCCTCTTTGGCATTCAGAGAGACCTTCCTTCTCATCTCTTTGGATAGTAAAGAACCAACAACAACCTCCATATTTAAAGTGACTAAACTGTTCCCAATGGCCATGACTAGGTTGTCCCATGACTTTGGCAGTTAACACAACAAAATTTGGCACATTTCTTCTTCGTCCATCTTAACCCAAACTGAGTTCAACTGAGTCACCAACATATTGAATATTTCTAGATTCTCATAAATCTATCCACCTTCTTCCATTCTCAAGGAATACAACTTATTCCTCAAGGAAATCTTATTTACTAGAGATTTAGCTTGGTATATCTCACCCAATTGAACTTCTAAAGCTTCTTTAAAGTGGATTCTTCATGTACATTTATCAAGATTGAATCTGCAAGACATAGTCTAATGAGACCTTTATCTTTTCTATCCATTATATCATATTTTGTATCCAAAGCTAGATCTGTAGGCCTCTAGACATTTTCATCCACTACATCCCATAGATCCTGATCAATCAACAAATCTTCCATCTTCAACTTCCACATTTCAAAGTTGTTGCCAAAAAAAATTTCAACCACCATTCTCCCAGATGTGTTTTCCATCTGAAAAATGCCTGCAACAAGATCACAAAGTATTCTCTACACAAGCTCCCACTCAAATCTTGATTAGCATAAAAAACCCAACAACCCACAATAGAAACCAAATGTGATCAGGCTCTGATACCACTTGTAAGGAAGTTAAGGTAGCGGAAACAACTTCCTACACCAATATTAAGGAGAGATCATATTATGCAAAACTTTTAAAAAGTGATCTAATAATCACATAAATTCTAGACGCACATTCAAAACATGAAATAAACAATGAAAAACAAAACACCAAATATACTTGGGGAAAACCCTTTTGGGTAAAAACCCCACACTCCAAAAGCTTGTTCAATATATTCCAAATCCAAAAATAAGATTACACACACTTGCAGAGAAAGTTTATTACATGAATATCACTAGTAAACAACTCTGTAAGAATTCTGGTAGCATTCTGATAGCATAATAGTACCTACAAAGTCACATATACAAACTACTCCTCAAGCCTCTAATTTATAGACTTCTGCCTATACAAGAAACCATCTGTGGTTTTACAAAACCATGTGCTTAACTTCTTAGCCAAGATTCTAGTCTAAAAATAAGCTCTCACGTCCAAAATGATATCCCCTATTTTTGACCCTTACAGTTGTCATAGAATTTGTCATAATACCTCTAAAAATAGTCCTTCCATGATATACTACCATGTGGGCATCTTTTGACAACTAATATTTTAATTTTCAAGGCACTGACATGTGGTAAAAGTGCCAATTAAGAATTCAAACGTCCCTGCATTATTTTGGAGCTAAATAAAAAAAATAATCGATTGTGGGAAAATATTAAATACAAAATAATGCTACGGGAAATATGCAAGGTTGAGACACCTCATTTCCCAACATAATGCTTGTATTGCAATAGTTAGTTGCAGATCATGTCTTTAACATCATTTACCACCACATCATGTCTTCAAATGTCTTGACCAATACACCAACTCTTACAAGAAAAAAAGGTTTTATGATTTTAAACATGAAAGTGATACCGTACATGTGAAAAATAGTATTTAAATGATAAGACTTGTCCCCTGAATGACATTAGGAAGATGTTTGTCAATATTAATGAGGATTATAATCCAAATATAGAAAACAATGGAAGGAAGTTATTATTCATGGATAAAACATTCCTTGAATAAATTTTACTTGGTTCAAAATGAAATATGATGGGGGAGTGTCCATATCATTTGCTCCTTTGGTTTGAAAGTGTTCTTGTTGTGAAAAATGGAATAGTTATCATGTAGTGCATCCTATTTTTAATAGAAACAAAATTAGCTTAAGATTCAAGAGTTTAAACAAAAATAGTTCACACTTTTGAATATCAAAAGCCTCATGCATTGGTTGTTCCCTTTTTTCTTGCGAGGTATATAGATATGATAAGTTGGAAGGATTTAAAACAAGATTTTATGAACAAAATGTATTTACAATGAGAATAAAGTGGCATTTGTGCAAATGCTTCCCTAATTCTCAGATGTCTTTATAAGAACAAAACGCATTAGTTTTAACCACTTAGATTGGTATCAAACTATTGAGCAGTTCTAGATATTGTTTCATGATCTCAGGTGCACAATAGAGTACCACTTATATTGATGGCATCTATCTTTGTGAAGTAGAGCATGTCAACCTTTCCCTTGATGAGGATGACAATGAGAATAATTTATCTCATGATGAAATATAGATGAAATATGTTTAAGTCATCCCCTCTATAAATCACCAATACAAATGACTTTTGACAAAAAGAGGCAGCGTGTACACCAATGTCAATCAGAAAGATTTCTAGGCAGAAGAAAATCAAGACCGACTTGGATGAAATTGCATTAGGTAAACAGTCCACAATAGAAAAAGCTTTGAGAAAGAGGGAAGTGAATAGATCCCCTTGGGAGTAATGAGGGTCCTTACATGGAATGTTAGGGGCATTAATGCCCCTAACAAAAGATGTCTCATCAAATCCCAAATTGATGAGACTAAGACAAACATTCTTCTTCTACTGGAAACCAAACTTACTCTCGACCAGGGTAATCAGATTTTTGGTAAATGTGCAAATTGGAATTTTTTTATCCCTAGTAGAAGATGCTTTAGGAGGCTTGGCGATTTTATGGAGAAAATACATTTCAAACATGGAATTGGTGAGTGTGAGTAAGAATTGGATTTTGGCCAAATTTCCCAACCTGCTAGAGGAGAAAGACCTTTGGATATTTTGTATCTACGACCCAATGGGAATGGTTCAAAAAGTGTGCCTTTGGAATCATATAAGTAATCTATTATGCATTATAAGAAATGAGAAGATCATCCTTGGAGTAGACTAATGAAATCCTGGAGGATGCTAATAAATTAGGATGTATTATTCATCCATCTAGAACAAATGAGAATTTCATGAGCTTCATCCAAAATAACAATCAAATTGACTGCAAACCAAGGAACAATAGATTTACATGGACCAATAGAACAAAAGGATTTTCTAAGGATTGCTGAACACCTAAATAGATTTCTAATCTTAGGCCAATGCATACAAAATAATTTGATATATCAAACAAACATCCTTTCCTTGGTGGGATCTAATCAATTCCTTGTTAGATTGACTATTGGTAAAGAGGTAAGATCAGGCATTAGTCCTTTTAAATTTCAAGATATGTTTTTAAGAGACCCAAATTTTATTCCTCATTAAAAATGGTAGTCTGAGTCACCATTTATCAAAGGATCCAGAATGTTTCAATTGAAAAACAATCTTAACTTTGTTAAGAAAAAGATCAGGGAGTGGAATCAATTACACTTCAAGAACATTTTTAAGGAGAAATCTAGGTTGTTGTAAGAAATTAAATTAAATGTTGATGCAATCATATCAGTGGGTATGAATGTAGATAGATTTGAGAAGGAGAAATCCCTGAGGAATGAGCTTGAAGAAATCCTGTCCAAAGAAGAAATTTATTGGTGTGAGAAGTCTAGGGAGTCTTGGTTAAAGGAAGGGGATAGAAACACAACATTCTTTCACTTATCATTCAAGATAAGACGTGATTCAAACTCCATCCATTCCATCAGGAAGGTGGATGGCTCTATTTTAAGAGCTCAATCAGAGATAAAGGCATATGCTAATGAGTTTTTTGAGAACCTGGTCTCACAATTGACTTACCTTTAGCCTCCAAAGCTCGAAGACTTTAGTATTCCCAAGCTAGTAAATGACCAACACAATTCACAATTGATGAAGGAATTCACTTTGGAAGAAATATGCACGACAGTTTTCTCCTTATCAGGGGATAAGGCCCCTAGTCTGAATGGATGGTCTGGTAGCTTCTTTCAACACACATGTGATATAGTGGGGAAGGATATTCTCCTAGCAGTTGAAGAATTAAGGAAATTTCATAATGTCCTCAAGGTATGGAAAAAGACCAACATTATACTCATTCCAAAGAACAATTCCTTCTTCATTTGAGGAATTCAAGCCTATCTCTTTATGCAATTTTGTATATAAAACAATTTCTAAAGCTATTGTCATTAGACTGGCTGCTCTACTCCCAGAATCATATCACAAGAACAAGGGGGCTTTGTCTCAAGAAAGGAGACAACAAAAGGTGCAATCATTACCCATGAAATTCTACATTTGATTAAGATGGAAGAGATCCCAAGTATGGTTATTAAATTGGATATGCCGAAAGAATATGATAAAGTAAATTGGTCGTTCCTGATGTTTATGTTGGACAAGTTTGGCTTCTCGGCTCGATGGCAAAAGTGGATCGCCTCATGTCTATCTGATGTTAGCATGGAAGTCCTTTTAAATGGTAGAAAAATTAGCCCCTTTGTTTTGACTAGGGGTCTTAGACAAGGGGATCCACTATCCCCTTATCTATTTATAATCATGTCAGAAGCTCTAGCCTGGGCAATCAGGGAAGTGAACTAGAGGAGGGAATGACATGGTTCAAGGATTAAGAATGTAAACAACTCTTTTACCCATTCCCTCTTCACTGATGACATAATATTATTTGGCCTTGCCTCAGTTCAAGAAGCACACTCTATCAGAAAGATGGATAAATATTATTTCTTTTCCAGTCAATAGGTTAATTCTAACAAATCCAAAGTTTTCCTATTCAATTCAAATGCAAATGCTCATGTTGAGATATCTGATATTTTTGGCTACAAGGTGGAGGAACTTCATAATAAATATCTTGACATCCCTCCCTCTATTTAGTGGGAGAAACAAAAGGGACCGGTGGAAAGAAGTCATGAGAAAATTAAAAAGTAAAGTTGGGATGTGGAAGGGAAGATGGTTGACACTGGGTGGGAGGATGACGCTTCTTAAAGTAGTCCTAACTGTAGTCTTGATTTATTTATTGTCTACTCTCCAATCCCCCAAAACCATTTTAACAGACCTAGAGAAGATCAGTAAGCAATTCCTATAGCAAGGTGGTATGGAGACAAGGAAGATTAATTTCATATCATGGGATAAGATATGCAAACCAAAGTGCTTGGGGGGGAGCTGGTATCATTAATTTAGAACTACATAATCAAACACTGGGGGCAAAATTAGCCTGGAGAATATACAAAAGACCCAACTCTTTATGGGCAAGGATAATGCAAGGAAAGTACTTGGATAATGAGGATAAAGAGAAAATCTTCATAGTCCAAAATCCTCCAACAGGTTCCTCAATATGGAAATTCATTTCTAAGAGTAGAGAGGTTATCCTCCCTCACCTTTCATGGAAAATTAACAACGGAGAGAAATAAATTTTTTTGGAGCGACTCATGGAATGGTTGTTCCAAACTATCAGATAGAGATGATTTGAAAGAGGCTAGGACATACCTAGAATAGCACTAGGGTCATAAGGTAAGAGATTATTGCTTTAGGCTATCTGATTCTCCTCCCTTCAGAGCGACCTGGAAGAGCTTGGACGAATGTGATTTCCCATTTGATCAAAACAGACTTCTTTAGAACATTCTAAAGAATAGAGTGATCTTAATTTCTCCTCTAGATGATGAGCTCATTTGGGTGGTACACAACTCTGGACAATATTCAGTCAAGCAGGGATATAGGAACCTCACAGTAGGTCCTAAATCAGACCGACCTTCTCATCTATATTGGAATGATGTGATTCTTCCCAAGGTGGGAGCATTCACTTGGCTAGCCCTCCATGGGCTTATTCTTACATGCGACCATCTGCATAAATTCTCACTTGGTTCAAATTTCAAATGTGTGCTTTGCAGGGAAAGGGAGGAAAGCATTGATCATCTTCTCCTCAATTTCCCATTTAATAAGGAATGCTAGTTAGGAGTAATGAGAAAGCTTTTAATTGGGTGTCACCATTACCCTAGACATTGCTATCTTTCCTAAAAAGCTGGCCTAAAATCAATACAGATTCAACCTTTGCATGGATATGGGAAAGTAGTCCGGTGATGATTAGTTGGCAAGTTTGGAAAGAGAGAAATTTTAGAATCTTCTGAAGATCAGTCTCCTCATTGGCCAAGGTGTGTGAGAACATAGAAAAATCTATTTCAAAAGTAGCCATGGCTAAGGCTAGAAGATCCATCAATCACAATTCAACTTGGATGTAATGTCCCCTTCTAGACTCATGGTTAGTCCATTAGAGAATTCCTGTGGACTAGCAGTTTGGTTAAGTGATGAAGAATGAAATATTTAAAAAGTCACTTAAGTCATTTTATGGAGTGCTCACATTGGGAAATATTAAAAAGTGAAATTAAAAGAAATATTTTCCTCCAAAGTAAAACACCCCTCTTGGAGAGTTATAAAAGAGGGAAAAGTGCCTCATTTGAGATATGCTTGCTTTATGATATCTCCTTCTTTTGAGCTCTGCTAGAGTCTTCTATTATGGAGGTTTGAGGATTCAAACCAGAGGCTTGTGGAGATGGAAACCTCCATAGGTAACAACATTCTACAGGTGTGCAATACCACCCAACGGTGCTTCTTGGTGGATACACCCAGTATTCACAACTGTGCTTCATCAGAGTTTGATTTTTTGAGGGTTTGAGGAAGAACTAGGTTTATTCTCTTCTTGGAGATGAGTAGCCATTTATTGGGGGACATTGCAGATCCATTTCAAAATAGTTAGAAAGGAATATCAGAAGTATTTGTTGCAGATTGGACTCCCAGCCATAGTCGTACCAACTCCAGTGAGGACGTGGGTCCTTAGAGGCTCAATCCCTTTCATTGTATGCTTTATATTTGGCCTGGGAGTGGCGTTTTAGGCCCTTCTATGTGCTAATCACATTGTATGGACATTCTATATCATTCTATGAAGATTGAATGCATTTCTAGCCATACCCACTTGCTGGTCCATTTCGACTATTGTACTAAGTTGCATTTCTAGATATGGGTATGTCATGATAATTCATATTTGGCCATTTTACTATTTGGGTAGTCATTAGTTTCCTTATATTCATTGTAAATTTTCTGGGTTTTGGTTATGTGCTCTATATTGTATGCTCCGGCAACACATTTGCAGGAAAATAGAAAATCCCTTGTGCATTCTTCTATCTAGTCTGAAAGAACACAATAAAATAATAAAATAACACATAAAAAGAATTTAAAAATATACAAACAGGTACGGCACATTACAGTGGTATCAAAGCTATGATCTTTCCATCCTATGAGGTGAAATAGACATGCAGAAGTGAAAATGAGATATGCGACTGGTAGATAGATATTCTTTCAGGAATACCAGAGCAAGGCAAGGAACATAGATTCCATAGTTGATAGTTCTAGAGAATCCAGTACCCATAACATATCCTTTTGAGTCAAACCCAGAGATAAAGGTAGCAGCTGCAGAGGATGATTCTCAGGTTTCACGGACAGACCCCTTTTCTGGAGAGTTACCTCCATTTACAGAGCATACAGGGGAAATGGGAGATATGGAGATTGAAGAACCAAGCACACGAGATATCCTCAATGACTTGGCTAGAGGTTAGCAACAAATCGTGGCTAGCTTGGACAGGTCTCAGCAGGCGCTTGGGAGGCTTCTCAGCCAATTATTTCCTAAGATAGATGAAGATGAGGAGAATATAGGTTGAAATAGATATAGAAATGACAGGAATGGAGGCAGGAACGACAAGCATGGAGACCGGCATGACAATAATAGAGACCGAGGAAATGGAGATAGGAATGGTGACCGAAACATTAGTGATAGAAATGGGCACAAGAATCATGATGGAGAGGCTTCGGTGAATAACCAGAGTGCTACATAGCTCATAGCTGCAGATAGACTAGGCATTCCAACTTTCAGGCCGAGGGACGAGATACCAGATAGGGATGCTACACAGTTGGAGTTTCAGGAAGAGATCTTTAAGGATTGGCAAGCTTCCAGCGAAGGGTTTAGAGCTGAAATGACTTTCAGAGACTACTCAGATCTTTGGATGAGACACAAACCGAGAGTGGGTAATAGACAACAGAACAATGAGCTGCAGAAGAAGGTCAGCAAGATGACCTTACCATATTTTGATGGTTCATGAAAAACTTTAGCAAGAGCGTGGGTACAAAAGTTGGACAGTTACCTTCAGATCAGCCCCATGCTAGAGACAAATGCCATCACATACGCAGCCTTACACTTGGAGGGTAGTGCGCATAAGTGGTGGAGCAATGGGAAGGTGACTCTGGGACATGACCAGGTCACATCTTATGTTGAGTTCACAGCCAGACTCATAGACAGGTTCGACAAGAAGGATCCTGAATTGTAGTTCAAGGAGCTGGCACAGTTGAGACAGAGTGGATCAGTGGACTCGTACGTTTCAGAGTTCTAGGATCTCTCAGTCATGGTTTCAGATATATCAGAGAGGAGGTTGATCATGCTCTTTGTTGATGGGTTGTCTGATCCTTTAAGAGGATGGGTGAAGGGTTTAGACCCTATGACATTGCAGGAGGCCATGAAGAAGGCCCGTGATATGGAATCGTCCGCATGGAGGAGCAAATTTCAGAGTAAGAACTTTCAGCATAGGAGAGATAAGGAGAGAGATAGGAGACCTTTCCACAGGGACTCAGGACACCAGCCACATAAGAGTTCTTCTAGGTTATATAATGATCAGTTGAATGACGTTAGGAGGAAGAAGCTTTGTTTTCACTGTAGAGAGCCTTGGGATCCTAAGCACGAGTGTTCTGCCCAAGGGAAGGCAAAATAGATTGAGTACTTTTCAGCAGATGAGTCTGTGGAGTCGAACACGCATTCAGAGCAGCATACAGAGGATGATGATTCAGGGACTGATGTTGCATCTGAAGTACCAGATAAGGATAATGATACCTCCCTACCCACAGCCCACATTTCCAGCATTCAGAGAGAAGGGTCATTTAGGATCCGAGGAGTATTGGGTGGATAGAGGTGTATTACCTTGCTAGATACAGGTGCCACTCATAACTTCATAGATGAGGGCTTGGTTGCTAAGAGGGGGTTACAAATAGAGGATTTTGTAGGATTTAAGGTAAAGGTAGCCGATGGGTTTGTACTCACTTGCACTAGGAGGATTCCCAACTTGACGATCCAGCTAAACCATTATACTTGCCAGTCAGAGTTTTATGTGGTTAGCATGGGTGACATGGATGTTGTGCTGGGAATGAAATGGCTTCATGAGATAGGAGAGTTCACTATCAACTTGAGGACAATGGAAATGAAGTTTGAAGTGAACGGAGTTAAGCATGTGCTTAGGGGAATTTCAGATGGAGGATTGAGAGTTGTTTCTCTCAAGCAAATGGAGAGATTGATTCGCCATGATCAGGTACAATGGGCAGCAGAGATATTGGTGATGCTTGAAGTTGCGGAGTAGTAGAAACATGAATATCCACCTGACATACAGGCTCTTCTAACTAAACACACCAAAGTGTTTAGTGATATTCCACCAGGTAGACCGCCTGACAGGGGTATCGAACATGTGATCGAGTAGGAGTAGGGTGCAAAACTGGTGATCACCACACCATACCGGCACCCAAAGAGGTCCAAAGATGAGATCGAGAAAGCTATCAAAGAGCTTCTCACCATAGACACATAAGACCGAGTAAGAGCCCATTTGCATCATCTATTGTGTTAGTAAAGAAAAATGATGGGACTCTTAGGATGTGCATTGACTACAGGGAACTCAATAAGAAAGCAATCAAGAACAGGTATCCCATACCCAGGATAGATGAGCTGATTGATGAGCTACACGGGGCCTGTTATTTCTCCAAGATAGACTTGAGATCAAGGTACCATCAGATTCGGGTCAGAGATGAGGATGTGGAGAAGACAACATTTAGGTGTCACTATGGGCACTTTGATTTCCTAGTCATGCCATTCGGCTTGACTAATGCACCAGCTACTTTCCAGTCTTGCATGAATAGAGTCTTCAGAGAGCAGTTGAGGAGGTTTGTCCTGATATTTTTTGATGATATCCTGATTTACAGCAAGACATGGGAAGAGCATGTGACACACATTGACATTGTGTTGAGTATTTTGGAGAGGGAATCTTTATATGCTAAGATGTCAAAGTGTGAGTTTGGGATGACCAAGTTGCTATACTTGGGTCACATCATCAGTGTTGGTAATGTGAAGGTAGACCCAGAGAAGATTCGGGCAATAGTAGACTAGCCACCACCAAAGAATCTTACTCAGCTGAAGGGATTCTTGGGCTTATGTGGATATTACCGCAGGTTCGTGAAGGGGTTTTCTCAGTCAGTTGCTCCCCTCACAGATTTGACTCGCAAGGATGCATTTAGTTGGACAGGGGGTACATAGGAGTGCTTTGACAGATTCAAACAGATTATGAGTACATGCCCTGTATTGGCCATACCAGATTTCAGCAAGCCCTTCGAGTTGCAGTGTGATGCTTCAGGGGAAGGCATTGGTGCAGTAATTATGCAGGATAAGCACCCCATAGCATTTGAGAGTAGGAAGTTGAGGGGTATGGAACACAGCTATAGCATTTATGACAAGGAGATGTTAGCCATAATGCATGCATTGGCTAAGTTCAGACAATACCTTGTGGGTAGTAAGTTCATAGTCAAAACAAATCACAACAGTTTGAAGTATTTCCTTGGCCAGAAAGACTTAAATGAGAGGCAACAGAAGTGGGTCAGCAAGGTACAAGCCTACAACTTTGACATTGTGTATGTCAAAGGAAAGAAAAATGTTGTTGTCGATGCTCTATCTAGGGGGCCCCATTTATGTGCACTTAGAGCCATTGTAGATGATTGGAGGGAGATGATATCAGCTGAGTATGCAAAGGATGCATGGGCTACTGGGATAATTGATGGCACCATCAAGGATGACAGGTATACAGTGGTAAATGATTTAATCATTTACAAGAATAGGATCTTCTTGGTGTCAGATTCTCAGATGAAACAGAAGGTTTTGAGGGCATTCTATGACTTGCCGATGGCAGGACACCCGGGGTACTTCAAAACTTATAGGCAGGTTAGAGAGAGGTTCACCTAGAAGGGCCTCAAGATTGAGGTGATGTATGTGAGAGAGTGCCTGATATGTCAGCAGAACAAATAGGAGCACTCATTTCCAGGAGGTTTATTGCAGCCCCTACCCATTCCTGAGAGGAAGTGGGATAGCATTTCTATGGACTTTATCACGGGTTTACCAAAAGTCCAAGGTAGGGATTGCATTTTCATGGTAGTGGACAGGTTGAGAAAGTATGCACACTTCTTTGCCATCTCTACCACTTTTACTGTAGCACAAGTTGTAGAATTGTTCTTTCGTGAGGTATTTCAACTCCATGGGTTGCCTCGAAACATTGTTAGTGATAGGGACAACAGGTTCCTTAGTAATTTTTGGCAGGAGCTCTTCAGGTTAATAGGGACAGAGCTCACATCCAGTACGAGTTACCACCCTCAGACAGATGGTCAGACAGAGATAGTTAATAAATGGGTGGAAGGATACCTCTGAAACTATGTTTCAAGGTAGCAAAAGGTATGGGTTAAGTGGCTTCACATGGGAGAGTACTGTTACAATTGCACATACCACATGTCTATTTAAATGTCACCATTTATGGCCCTGTATGGGTATGAGGCATCGAGCTTTGTTGATTTGTTGTTTGGTGATAGCAGAGTGCCTAAGGCCAAAGACCTTCTCCAAGAGAGTCAGGACATCATGAGGTCTTTGAAGGAGAACAAATAGAAGGCTCAGAATCAGCAGAAGCAGTATGCAGATCAGCAGAGGACTGAGTAGTCTTTTGAGGTTAGTGACATGGTGTATCTCATGTTGCAGCCCTATAGACAGTCCAATCTCAAAAAGAGTGGGGCGAAGAAGTTTAAGCAATGGTACTATTGACCTTTCCGGATCTCCAAGAGGATTGGAGAAGTGGCTTATGAGTTGGAGCTTCTAGCAGGTAGCAGGGTACATAATGTCTTTCATGTATCTTGCCTTAAGAAGGCGTTGGGGCATAAGGTGACACCATCAGTGGAGTTACCTCCTCTTGATGAAGAGGGGAAGTTGATACTGGTACCCGAGGCTATAATTGATACCGGGGAATGCAATTTGAGGAGGAGGATCATCAGATAGTACTTGGTTAAATGGAAGAACCTGCCAATGGAGGATGCTACTTGGGAGAATGAGCAGATATTAGAGCATCCTGACTTGAGATTGCTTGAGGCAAGCACTCTTAGGGAGGGCAGACTGTAATGTCCCCTTCTAGACTCATGGTTAGTCCATCATAGAATTCCTGTGGACTAGCAGTTTGGTTAAGTGATGAAGAATGAAATATTTAAAAAGTCACTTAAGTCATTTTACGGAGCACTCACATTGGGAAATATTAAAAAGTGAAATTAAAATAAATATTTCCCTCCAAAGTAAAACACCCCTCTTGGAGAGTTATAAAAGAGGGAAAAGTGCCTCATTTGAGATATGCTTGCTTTATGATATCTCCTTCTTTTGAGCTCTGCTAGAGTTTGCTATTGTGGAGGTTTGAGGATTCAAACCAGAGGCTTGTGGAGATGGAAACCTCCATAGGTAACAGCATTCTACAGGTGTGCAATACCACCCAACGGTGCTTCTTGGTGGATACATCTAGTATTCACAACTATGCTTCATTGGAGTTTGATTTTTTGAGGGTTTGAGGAAGAACTGGGTTTATTCTCTTCTTGGAGATGAGTAGCCATTTATTAGGGGATAGTGCAGATCTGTTTCAGAATAGTTAGAAAGGAATATCAGAAGTATTTGTTGCAGATTGGACTCCCAGCCATAGTCGTACCAACTGCAGTGAGGACGTGGGTCCTTAGAGGCTCTTTCCCTTTCATTGTATGCTTTATATTTGGCCTGGGAGTGGCATTTCAGGCCCTTCTATGTGCTGATCACATTGTATGGACATTCTATATCATTCTATGAAGATTTAATGCATTTCCAGCCATACCCACTTGCTAGTCCATTTCGGCTGTTGTACTAAGTTGCATTTCTAGATATGGGTATGTCATGATAATTCATATTTGGCCATTTTACTATCTAGGTAGTCATTAGTTTCCTTATATTCATTGTAAATTTTCTGGGTTTTGGTTATATGCTCTATATTGTATGCTCCGGCAACACATTTGCAGGAAAATAGAAAACCCCTTCTGCATTCTTCTGTCTAGTCTGAAAGAACACAATAAAATAATAAAATAACACATAAAAAGATTTTAAAATATACAAACAGGTACGGCACATTACATTGGACCTCATGGGATAATGAAATGGTCAAGATGTGGGCGTATTTAGAATCGGTCTCATATGGCAGCCGCCAAATTTTAGCTGTGAGCATTTAGTGAATAGGTCAAAGGTGAGATGGAAACCGCCATCCAACAATATGGTTAAACTAAATTTTGATGGGGCAAGAAAAGGTAATCTTGGGCCCTCTGGCATAGGTTGTGTCATTAGATCTAATGATGGAAAGCTCCTTTAAGCAAAAGCTACTAAAATCCCTCTAGATACTAATCATATGGCTGAAGTGTGGGTTCTTGTGCATGGTCTCCAAATGGTTGTTTTAGCAGGTTTCAAAAATGTGTGGGTGGAAGGTGTCTCACTAAATATTCTCAACTGGTTAAAGAATGGATGATCCAAATCATGGAAGGCAAAATATATTTTAGGCCAAGCTAGACAATTATTGTACAATATTTTAATATTTATGAAATCTCACATTGTTATAGAGAGATCAATCATGTGGCAGACTGGCTGGCAAATAAAGCTATTGATTAGTCTTATGAGGAATGGATGGTTAATGATTCACAAGAAGTTGTCCTGACACAGCTTAAGACCCTCTTAGATAGAGATGTAACTCCAATTTAACTCTCGAATGGATGAGTGCTAGCATGGAAATCATGTACATTATATAGACAAGGCTTCCAATATTATGTGGCAGATATGTATCAGGAATGGAGCTCAAGGTGGGTACGCCTAGCTAGAACCCCACCATGGTACGTCTACCAGCTCTTGAATAGGTTTAACAAGAAGCTCCTCTTTTTCCTAGTCAGGTAGTGCGCCTTAGTCATGTCCCAATGGCTTTCTTCCACCACATTAATTAGATGCTCCATTTGGCTTTGGATGAGTTTGGTAATGTTGGGTAGCCAACTCACTATTAAATCTACATGTAACATGGTGTAATGATAGAGCTTCCTCGATCTTGCCCAAACTATCTAGATTGCCCCTATCCTAGCTTCTCTTTAATTTTTGGGTGTTATGATATGACGTGCCTTTATTTCCTCAAGGTGGCAGATGTCCTCTCCAAGCGCACTAGTATGAGTGCATATCTATGCATAATCTAGAGCATTTATTAAAAAACCCCACCTTAAGTATCTAGGGAGCCCTATTTTATATCCATATACTACGAATGATTATCTAACACTACCATCCTCTCTATTGGCCAATTGACGAAGGCTATATTTCAAGCTTCTGTAACTATTTGTGGTCTTTTTTGTTTTTATTTCTAGGTGCAGGTATGAAGGTTCATGAAGGGAGAGTTTACGAATCAGTGAATTCTATTTCACCCATTTCTATGGGAACTGATGATCAAGGGGAAAGTGAGCATCCAGAATCTGTTTCAAACTTTTGAAATCAATTGCACCTTATCCTAGTCCGCGGTAAGGAATATCTACAACTAGAAATGGCTAAACAACTTGGAGGAATGTGAATTAGGTGGTCTAATATCATTTCCATCTTTCTTTTCAACTTGATGGATATTGTTCTAGACCCTAATTACATTCTTCCTATCACCATGGGTATGATCAACAAGAAAATCTTCAGTGTGGAGAGATGTAACACGACGCTAGAGAATTATGACATCATGATTGGAGAAGCATTGATCGGGGGCATCTTTCCATTGAACCACCTCCGCATGATGAAGGCAGTTGAATGCATCTACAAGACCATGTAAAGGGGCTTAGTCTATGGGTGTATCAATGAGCTCAAGACAGAGCTCTTAAAGGGCATAGTTTCATAGTGCCTAAGGTTTTGAGGATTAGATGTAGAGAAGTCTTTATTGCTATCAAGTTTCTCTAACTACATGCCCCAGATCATGCACCTCACCGCCAAAGGAGCCCATAGGACTTGGACGAAGATATGAATCTGGAGGAGGATTCGATGCAATATGATGAAAATGAACCTGCAGCGGATGCTAGTGTAGTAGAGGGCCTCGTGGTTTAGGGCGGTAGTCTAGTTGGTCTCTTGTTTGGTCTCTCTGTTGGGTGTTATAATTTTTGTTTTTTGTTCTATCCGTTTTCATGGTTGTCTATTAACACTACTGTGTGTTTTTCTAGCTATGTAGATGCCATTAAGTTTTGATTTTTACTCTGGGGTTTATCTAGACTAGTCACCCCAAACTGTAATCACACTTGTAATATCTTTTGATTAATAGATGTCTGAGGGCCTCTCCCTTATTTTATTAAAAAAAAAATTAAACCATTATAATGAAAGGTTCATAGGCATTTCCAACAAGAAGGATTAATCAACCCTCTTCAAAGGGTAGGGAATGATCATCTTAAAACCATACACAATGTTTTGGACATGGGTAGTGCCACATACGTAAGCATTAGAGGGTGAAACACCTTTTTGCCATGCATTGTACTATCAACATTATGGAGTGTTGAATGTATTGTAGTGGAATAGGCTAAGCTTGTAGAAGAAGAGGATATTACTAGAAAGGAGATCTGTAATAATTTGAGGGAAGAGTTTTTCAAGATAGAAAGCAAAGCCAAAAACTCTATGAAACTTGACTATTTTTTTTTAGCAGAAAGAGGACGAGCCTCAGAATTGAAGGGTAAGTGCAAAAATATGGGGGGCCAAAAAGTGGCCAAATGGTTTAAAAAAAAAAAATACATAACGCAAGCGCGTTATAATGCGCTTGCATTATGAACTACTATAAATAAATAAAAAGGTTGTGATCTCATTTTATTTCTTTTTTCTCCACAATTCCCGCGGTCTGCAAACCCTAGGAAGTGCGGTCGCATTTTGGATTCCTCAATTCAACACAAAAACCTTATCGATTCATCGCCAAAATTCCACCACGACGTCGAGCACGCCAAAGGAGTGAGTTTATTTGTCTTTTTGTTTGAATTTGCTTCTAAATAGCTAGGTTTGAGTTGTTTTTTGATGTATATTTCGTTAATTGTCAGGAAATGTTAATGCACTTCCTCCTCCTCAAAATCCACAAAATCCTGCGGAACAACAACCTCCTCCATCCATTCCTCAACATGCCCCTGGAACACAAGAAAATATAATGAGGCAAATTGAAAACAACAAAAAAGAAATTGAAGATATAATTGTAAGGTTGAAAGATCCTTCCACTTCAACCTTGCATAGGTCCATGCTTGCCGAATCTCTTGAATCTATGTTATCAAATGTAGATTCAATTAGCAAGCAAATAACTAGTTGGATGGATAAGAGGAGAGAGTTTAGAGATTATTATGCAGACAAGTTGTCATACCAAGATGTGAAAAAATTACAAATTACAAAATTAGACTTGTGTTCAATTTTCACAAACCCACAAAGAAATCAACCTCCACCCATTACATGCAAGAGGTTCCCTATCCATTGGTGCAACAACCAAGCAATAAGGGACAATTTTGGGTAGAGGTGGTGGATGGTTTTTGACCATCCTCCATGCAATAATAATGAGGTCCTGCAATACTTTTTGAGGAAGCTCTACTGCGAGTTTGTCCTCAATAAAGTGTCAAACTATTTTGATATGAGGGACTTCCAGGGTAGAGGTGGGGGGTCAGCACAAGATAGACCAGGGGCACATCTTGACCCACAGTGGGTAGTGAGACGACTAATTAGCAGACCAGCCCATGAGCATGTTTCTATCCCTTCCATTGTGAAGGAGAGTGTTGAGGTCGATACACTTCAGTCCATTAGTACCTTGACCCAGAGCATCATAGAGCATGCTGGTCCTGCATCACAGAGTGGGTTGGGAGATAGTGTGAGGAGTAGGGTGATGGTGACAGGTTGTCATTGATGTCAAAAAGGAGTTGTTCATTTGATGTTGAGTTGATTGATCATTATCTTCATGGTGAAGTTCATTTGATGTTTCATTAGTAATTATTCATTCAAGTCATGACATAAGGATAACATTCAGGATAAGAGCAGCAAGATGTTCAGTGTTGTTCAAGATAAGAGGTAAGTGACATGGTGATAATGATCACCAAGGTCAGAAGCAAGGTATTGAAGGTTCTATGTACTTTGATCTATTTCTCAACTGACACATATAATGATTGCATTGTCATGTTGATTGATCAAGATAAGAATGCAGATTACATCAGGATGTCAAAGGAATGGGCCATGGTGTTCATGTCAAAAGAGACAAAGTGTTTGTGATAAGGTTATTGTCAGTGTGTGTTAATGATTACAGTGCTATTGATTTTGAGGCACAATGTTGGTGCAAAGGTCAAATGAAAAATGAAATTTGCCATGATCTATGCAAAATCCTAGTTTGCATGCAAAGGTTAAAAAGGTTTATCATTTAGTTTATATGATGAAATTCACAGATCATCTACATAAAAATTTCAATACAAGATTGAAGTTTTTTTGGTAATATTTAAGGGTTTCAAAAGGATGAAAAAATAATCCTAAAGTAAAAAAAAAATTCTATTTTTTTTTTAGTTTTAAAGTGACCTACACTTTAAAATCCTAAATCCTAAATCCTTTTATGTTTTTAAATTCTAAATCCTAAAGTGGGCAAGCTAAATAAAGTCTATTATTAGACTTTTCTAAGGAAGCTTTTTAAAGAATTATTTATAAAAGTTTTTTTTAAGATTCTTTCTAAATTCTAAGATGCTTTCATAGTCTTACGTGGTTTAGAAGACTTAAAAAGAAAGGAGGAAATTGTTTAAAAAAAAACAAAGCATCTTTTTTTTTGGAATTTTTTTAAGGGAGATTTTATAGCAAGATTTTTGGAGCTTTTTAAGAAAACTTTTTGTTTCTAATTTTAATCCCCATCCCGTGTAAAGAAGGAACTTATTCTTTTTAAGAATAATGTTTAAAGATTTTTTTTCAAGGGGATTTGAAAATTAAGGATGAATCTAGGGAGAGTTTGTATTCATTGAAGATTTTTTTAGGGGCAAAGAAATGGATTTTTATGCAGATATTTACAAGAGAAGAAAAAGTTGAATGATATTTTTGAAGAATGATTCCGACAGGGAATTGAATGGGTGCATTATAAATGGAAGATATTTTTTTTGAGGGCAGATTGATAAATTGATATGGGAGATGAATGCTTTTTTTCTCTTATGAAAAGAAAATAAAATAGTGGAAATCATTTATGAATTTTATGCAGGGGAAGATGAAAGGGTAGATTGGACAAATTTATTTTGAAGAATATGAAAGTGTTTTTACAGAGACATTATTTGTGTCAAAATAAATGTCATTTTATGAATATAAAGTTTTGTCAGAGATTTTTTATGAAGACTATATACAAGACAAAATGGTTTTTGAAGATGAAGAATGTGAAGGAGAAGATTGAAGAGTTTTGTAAATTTGAGATATATGAAAAAAATTTATTGAAGGAATTTATACAAAGAAGAAAATTAAATTGATTTTTTTTGCATTTAGATATTGTGTTTTTGCAAGAATATGAAGCATCATTGAAGAGATGAAGGACCTTGTTGGTCTTTAATTATGCACAGATAAATATGAAGATCTATATTCTTGCAGGAAAATGGTTTTTGCAGATAGAGGAATATGATTAGCCATTGCAACGAATGGATGTTGTTTTGCAGAGAAGAGGAACATCAAGAGTCTTGGTATTAATGCAACTTCATAATTTGACAGAGATGAAATATACAGAAGATGAAAGGTGAAAAGACATTCAATTTATTTATAATGTTTGTTTAGGTGCATTGATTGTGAGTCTCATATGATAGAGATGAAACATACAAAATGATACAGTGTTGTTGAGTGGATCAGGATACAGAATTATTTTTGAATATCTGAGTTTATGATTTGGGTTGATAAATGAATGACCATTTGACAGACACATGAGAGAGAAGAAATGTTTTGTATTGAAATAGAGAAACCCTCTGAATTCTTGTTTTCAGTTTGTTCTGTTTTAGGGGTTGGTGCTCCTTGAAGCTGGTGCTTCTAAACATTGTTGCCAGTGAGGCACAACAGTATGCCAGTAGGTTAGTGAGACCTCTCAATTGTCAGTGAGACACATATTGTAGCCAGTGAGGCTTCTTTGTAGCCAGTGAGGCATGTTTTATCAGTTAAGCCAGTGAGGCAGTTTTGAGTGGTTTTTTACCCCAGAAGGGTTTTCCACTCGTGAAAAGCATGTGTTAAGTTTCATGGTGTCTTCATCTGTATGTGTGTATATTAGTGCTTTGTTTATTAAGTTTTATTCACATCTTTCATTATTAATCTTGTGCACAAATCATTAATGTATTCCTCTCTATTTGTTCTGTAAGAGAAAGTTTGCAAAAAGTTTAAAAAGATCTGAAAACTAATTCAACACTGATTCACCCCCCCTCTTAGTGTTGTCCTGAACTCCTACAATTGGTATCAAAGCCTAGGTTCCCTTTCTGAAGTCTAATAGGCTCGGGTAGATCCTGTGTTTGGAGTACCATGGGAAAGAAGAATAGAAATAAGGTTTTGAATAGAGAAAAGACTGATGACGATAAAAAACAAGCCTCAGTTAAGACTAACAAAAAGAATGATCCTGCAGTTGAGATTTTGATAAAAAGGAAGACTTCAATATGAATGTAAAAAGACAAGAGCTTGATTTTATTGTTGAGATTAATAATGAAGATGATTATGAGATTGATATGGAAGGTGAGCTCATTTGTGCCCTTGATGAGATTAAAAAACTCAGAATGGAGAACAAAAGGTCAAAGTTGCAACTTCAAGAGGAAAAGGAATCCAAGACAAAAATTCTTTCAAATCTTCAAGATGCAGAAAAATAGATAATAGATTTGAAGGCTCAAATTGCAGAAGTTAAGAAAATAAAAGAAGATGTCAATAATCAGCTAAAGGTCAAAGAAGTTGATTGCGAAAAGTATGAATCTGAAATAGTTTCTTTAAGAAAGGAGTTAGAAAAGGCATCCTCTAAGTTGCACAAGAATCTATTGTTTGAAAAGAATACTGAAGAAGGAGAGTGTTCCAAAGTTAGAAATCCTCCTGCTGCTCCTAAGGAAGACAAGAAGATAGCAAAAGATAAAGCTCCTGATGATGTAAGAGAAAGAACAAATAGACCTCCACTTGTTAGGCAATACCATTCAATAAGGTATAATTATTCTCAGTTTCATGGATATTGTTATTCTTGTCATAGCTATGGTCATAGAGCTAGAAATTGTAAGACTTATGCCAGAAATAATGTTGAGTGGCATAAGAACAAAAGTCTTTCTAGAATGACAAATAAGAATTCTAATGCAATATGTTACTATTGTAACCAAGTTGGTCACATAGAAAGAGACTGTTGGATGCATGGAAGATATGATTATGGAAGTACTTTTGGCATGTCAAAGAGATATGATTCATTTACTTCTCTAATTGGTTATAATGTCACATGCTTTAAGTGTCATAATCTTGGGCATAAGGCACAGTTTTGCAGGAATAGATTGAAGACATCTAGAACAAATACCTTGAGCAAAGAAAAGAAAAGGTTTATACATGTTTGGAAAAGAAAAGAAAGTCAGGACAAGAAGGATCCTAAACTTGTACATCTTGCACAAGTTACATCATTAGTTGGATAACTGAGAGCATGAAGTGAGGGGGAGTTATTCATGTTCTATCAAGTATCCCTGAAAAGTTTCAGGAAGAAGATCATTTGATGTTTATCATTTTGATGATCTTGTTTTGTTGGTTTTGGATTCATATTTGATATTATTTATGTGTAACAGTGATATAGGTGATCAGTGGTTTGTGATGTGATGTCATATTATAGATAAGATGTTCAAGGGTTCCAAGCACAAAGAGTTTGATAGAGTTAAGTGATTTGGTTTTTCTTTGTCATATCATGTTAATATTTACAAAGATTGAGTTGTCATGGTGTTACAGTTCTTGTGAGTGAGTTTGGGAAGTTCAAAATCAATTAGGATGTTCTCAAGGTGCTTAGATGTTTGATTATGTGGGCTAAGGAGGTTACAAATGGAAGGAGTCAATTAATATTCTTGTCTCTACATTTGGTCTTGCAAAGTGGTGTTGCAGGAAGAACTTGATGATGCAGTTAGTTTGTTGATGTGCTTATTTGATGAGCTAGTTTGAATGTCAAAGTCAAGAGGCAGCAATTCTTGTGTAGTACAGTTTGTTTCAGATGTAGTTTTGCAATTTCTATCAGATTTGACTTTGTGTTGCAAAGTGTCTTGTGCAGAACAGGAGGATGGTATTAATCAAGTAGTCTTCATTTTTTATGGTCTTCATTATTTTCATGTCAAAAAGGATGTGTAAGAATAGATTGGTTGCAGAATGAATGTTTATTTAGAAGTGATTATTGGTGTAATAATTTGACATGTTCTTGGTTGATCTTCCTCATTAATATGGTTCAGAAAGGTTTGTTCAAATTGTGTGGCTCTAGTTTTGAAGTAGTTTTAGGTATGAGCTTCAAGCTATGATATTGATGGTGATATCTTGTATTTCATCAGAGGAAGTTAAAGGTATGTCTTGTATCAGAAATAGCAGATAATAATATTCAAAAAGGTTTGTCATATGTTGGCTTCAAGATTGTTATCATCATAAATCATTCTTGTTCAAAGGTTAACAGGAGTTTATGTCTTCAAGGTGCTCATAATGCAATGTGATTATAATTGTTATGATCATGCTATAACATCTTTCAGTGGAGTTGTTCTCAGGGGGAGTTAATTCAGGATTTGTCATCAGATGTCAAAAAGGGGGAGAGAAAGATAAAATTGCATTATAAAGTTTTTCCATCAATGACAAAGGGGGAGATTGATGGTGACAGGTTGTCATTGATGTCAAAAAGGAGTTGTTCATTTGATGTTGAGTTGATTGATCATTATCTTCATGGTGAAGTTCATTTGATGTTTCATTAGTAATTATTCATTCAAGTCATGACATAAGGATAACATTCAGGATAAGAGCAGCAAGATGTTCAGTGTTGTTCAAGATAAGAGGTAAGTGACATGGTGATAATGATCACCAAGGTCAGAAGCGAGGTATTGAAGGTTCTATGTACTTTGATCTATTTCTCAACTGACACATATAATGATTGCATTGTCATGTTGATTGATCAAGATAAGAATGCAGATTACATCAGGATGTCAAAGGAATGGGCCATGGTGTTCATGTCAAAAGAGACAAAGTGTTTGTGATAAGGTTATTGTCAGTGTGTGTTAATGATTACAGTGCTATTGATTTTGAGGCACAATGTTGGTGCAAAGGTCAAATGAAAAATGAAATTTGCCATGATCTATGCAAAATCCTAGTTTGCATGCAAAGGTTAAAAAGGTTTATCATTTAGTTTATATGATGAAATTCACAGATCATCTACATAAAAATTTCAATACAAGATTGAAGTTTTTTTGGTAATATTTAAGGGTTTCAAAAGGATGAAAAAATAATCCTAAAGTAAAAAAAAAATTCTAATTTTTTTTTAGTTTTAAAGTGACCTACACTTTAAAATCCTAAATCCTAAATCCTTTTATGTTTTTAAATTCTAAATCCTAAAGTGGGCAAGCTAAATAAAGTCTATTATTAGACTTTTCTAAGGAAGCTTTTTAAAGAATTATTTATAAAAGTTTTTTTTAAGATTCTTTCTAAATTCTAAGATGCTTTCATAGTCTTACGTGGTTTAGAAGACTTAAAAAGAAAGGAGGAAATTGTTTTAAAAAAAACAAAGCATCTTTTTTTTGGAATTTTTTTAAGGGAGATTTTATAGCAAGATTTTTGGAGCTTTTTAAGAAGACTTTTTGTTTCTAATTTTAATCCCCATCCCGTGTAAAGAAGGAACTTATTCTTTTTAAGAATAATGTTTAAAGATTTTTTTTCAAGGGGATTTGAAAATTAAGGATGAATCTAGGGAGAGTTTGTATTCATTGAAGATTTTTTTAGGGGCAAAGAAATGGATTTTTATACAGATATTTACAAGAGAAGAAAAAGTTGAATGATATTTTTGAAGAATGATTCCGATAGGGAATTGAATGGGTGCATTATAAATGGAAGATATTTTTTTTGAGGGCAGATTGATAAATTGATATGGGAGATGAATGCTTTTTTTCTCTTATGAAAAGAAAATAAAATAGTGGAAATCATTCATGATTTTTATGCAGGGGAAGATGAAAGGGCAGATTGGACAAATTTATTTTGAAGAATATGAAAGTGTTTTTACAGAGACATTATTTGTGTCAAAATAAATGTCATTTTATGATTATAAAGTTTTGACAGAGATTTTTTATGAAGACTATATACAAGACAAAATGGTTTTTGAAGATGAAGAATGTGAAGGAGAAGATTGAAGAGTTTTGTAAATTTGAGATATATGAAAAAAATTTATTGAAGGAATTTATACAAAGAAGAAAATTAAATTGATTTTTTTTGCATTTAGATATTGTGTTTTTGCAAGAATATGAAGCATCATTGAAGAGATGAAGGACCTTGTTGGTTTTTAATTATGCACAGATAAATATGAAGATCTATATTCTTGCAGGAAAATGGTTTTTGCAGATAGAGGAATATGATTAGCCATTGCAACGGATGGATGTTGTTTTGCAGAGAAGAGGAACATCAAGAGTCTTGGTATTAATGCAACTTCATAATTTGACAGAGATGAAGTATACAGAAGATGAAAGGTGAAAAGACATTCAATTTATTTATAATGTTTGTTTAGGTGCATTGATTGTGAGTCTCGTATGATAGAGATGAAACATACAAAATGATACAGTGTTGTTGAGTGGATCAGGATACAGAATTATTTTTGAATATCTGAGTTTATGATTTGGGTTGATAAATGAATGACCATTTGACAGACACATGAGAGAGAAGAAATGTTTTGTATTGAAACAGAGAAACCCTCTGAATTCTTGTTTTCAGTTTGTTCTGTTTTAGGGGTTGGTGCTCCTTGAAGCTGGTGCTTCTAAACATTGTTGCCAGTGAGGCACAACAGTATGCTAGTAGGTTAGTGAGACCTCTCAATTGTCAGTGAGACACATATTGTAGCCAGTGAGGCATGTTTTATCAGTTAAGCCAGTGAGGCAGTTTTGAGTGGTTTTTTTACCCCAGAAGGGTTTTCCACTCGTGAAAAGCATGTGTTAAGTTTCATGGTGTCTTCATCTGTATGTGTGTATATTAGTGCTTTGTTTATTAAGTTTTATTCACATCTTTCATTATTAATCTTGTGCACAAATCATTAATGTATTCCTCTCTATTTGTTCTATAAGAGAAAGTTTGCAAAAAGTTTAAAAAGATCTAAAAATTAATTCAACACTGATTCACCCCCCCTCTCAGTGTTGTCCTGAACTTCTACAAAGGGTCCCACCCCATACTTGTCAAACTTGCGGGTCAGCCTATGGTTATGACCCCATGGATAGTCAGGACGCAGGTGCACAGGCTACATCTGTAGTTGAGCAGATGGTGATGATAGATACCCTCCTGAGTGAGACTTTCAGCCTTGATACTCAGGTAAATATTAGTAAGTTTATTGAATTTAATTTATTAAATTTTATTTTTGAAATGCAAGATTAACAAATTTAAATTTATGATTTTAATAAAATTTTAGGGTCATAGCGTCGATGCAGTTTTCAGTGGTTCGCCACCTGCATTTTACACTAGATCATCTACTATCAAGGTATGTAACTAGTAAACAGTTATAAATATAACATGTGAATAGAATCATTATATGAATGGTATTCTAATATCTGATTTTAGATGTTGAATAGGTTAGTATTGTAGATTTCATGGCAACACCTGCCAGCGGTGGTGGACTTCAAAGCTTTACGGAGGTAATAAAATAAATAGTTTAATGAATGAATTGTACTTACTAGATTTTTGTATGTGACTTGTGTGCTTTATTGTGTGTACTTCCATGTTTAGATGAACGTGTGTGTATGTTAGGAGCCATGATTTGCATCACTATTATAGTTTTTGTAATTGAATAATGTTATTTTATTTCCAGATGATGCAGGCTGCAGAGACACCTCCCCATGTTTAGAGGGCAATGGAGCATGGTGTGGCCTCTGCGATTCATAGCTCCATGGCATTGACAGGGGTATGAGGCAGATTAGTAAATTTCAATTTACATTCATTGTTATAGTTGTCTATTTTTGAAAAATTAAAAGATTATTGATTTGAAGTTTAATTTCTATCTAGATGGTTTCTATAGGACATGACATCACCAGGGCCTATTCCTACTACTGAGGCAAGTGAGGAGACAGATTATATGTTAGCGGTAAGTGATTATTTTGTTAAATGTTTCATTTTTTATAACATGTAATTTCTATATATTAATGTCTATACTTTTTATTGTAACAGCTAAAGATGTAGGAAGAACTAAATAGGAGTAGCCCTCGGGTTCATAGTAGACCACCCACATGCACGTCTCCATCCCCTAGAAGATCAAAGGCTGCCCGTGATCTATTCTCTTCACCAGCCAAAGGGGAATGACTTTTTATTGTGTTCCTTTGTTGTATGCCTATATGGCATTTGTGGACATATATTTTGTATTGTATATAGTTGATATTGTATGCCTATATGGCATTGTTGTAAGCCTATATGGCTATTTTGTATATATGTTATACTTATATCGATAGATATTGATGTATGCCTAAATGGATATTTGGTTAATACAAATCTTTTTTATTGATGGCATCCATACTTGCATTATAAATCCACGTTTGAATGGATATTTGTAGATGGCTACTTCAAATATTTAAAGTCTAATTGTATTACATAGGATGTTTGTTTATTCAATAAGCCAGCTATTGTTATTCAAGTATCACCTAAACCTCATTTTGGAACTAAAAGATAAAAGTTGTATTTAAAAAAAAAATGAATCATCATGTTGAATAGAAAATATTAATATTCTTTATGAGTAGCATAGAATGTCAACTATATGCAATACAAAAAAATGAATCATCATGTTATTCTTTATGTTTGAGATCCTAAAAATGACTAAGTCTGGTAGCCTGATATCCTGAAACACTAGGATGAATATCCAAGTCATTAGGATGATTGCGCCTTGAGAAAAAGTCATTAAGATGAGTACCTAAAGGAGACTTTCTTAAACATTCAAACATTGAGCAACAAGCATGAAGGGTTAAGGTGCAATTTGCAACTCATAAAGTCTCAAAAGGGTGCCCAACTTAGAGAGAGAATTCATTTAAGACAAGGCACCCATTGACACCTGTTCCACCATAAAAGTGTGCCTAAGGTGGAAGGAGAACAAGCCTCTAGTAAGTGAAGCGCACCTATTGTCTAAACCACTTCATTATGGCACCCTAGCATGAGGAGGAGTATATAAGTCAATAGGAAATGGCACCTAGAATGCAAATGAAGGACTAAGTGGCATTTTCAATAAGCATTAATTCACCTTGAGCTTTCAATAAATACATCAAATTGAGCCCCATAAGCCTAGGTGCCCTTTGCCTTCAAAAGAACCTTGTATCGACGTCAAGAGTTGGTCGTATCGGTGTATCAACAGACTTTGGTTAGGCTTCACCGATAGTGGTCTATCTTGCCGACGAGTGTGGTTCAAAGTCGAAGACATCGGTGTATCGGAAGATAATCCCATCGACTCATCGAAAGAGTAGTTGAGAGCTTCACCGATGAAGGGGGTCACACCAACAGTCAAAATCCATCGGTGTATCGTCCCAACGAGATTATAGTTCACCGATGTTTGGAGTCTCATTGATGGGTGTGGTCCGAAGGTTGTCATTGGTGAGATTGGTGTGTCGACAGAAGAGTTTTTGAGTGTGTCGATGGTATTAAGTCCTACCAATAGGTGAGGGAGTTAGAGTCTCATATCGGAGTGACAAAGACATCGGTGTGAAAGGATATAAAGTCATCGATAGCAGTCTATTTGACCGATAAGAGTCAATGATGGGATGTTTTTCAGAAGTGAAATCAAACAGAGTCATGGTGGCATCGGCCTATCGGTTGATGAAATTTTAAGCTCGCCATGGTATGTTGTCTTGCCAATAGTGAGTTCGAAGGTTCAAAAGTTGATAATTCTATGCTTCCACTGTGTGCTCTGCATCAGACACTCATCCCTAGTACAGTCTAGCATTCTCTAGTTGTGTTCTCCCCTTTATATTTGTGAACACCTCTGGAAGTAATGTTGAGTTACTTGTGATGTCCTTATTGACTGGTGTTGTTTTGGATTCATGTGTAGTCCTTGTTCCTTATAGTCTATTGTCTACCTGACTATTTGTTGTAACTTATTGAACCACTATGATTTTGAATATTTAGATTTAGAGGGCATTAGACACCAAAACTTCTTGATCATTAACAACCCAACCTAGAATCAATAGATTTTTGTCTATCCCAACTATTCTAGTCAAGATAAAGCATGTTGATTCTCATTCAATCCAAAGTTCATTAACATGATTATCTTATCATAATATTTAGGGAAATGACCACCTAATGGACAATGATGTGAGCTATCTATAAAGAAACTTGCAAGAAGTATAGGAGGCATGAGAATCCCTCCATGTTGTTTATCAAGTTGAATGATCTATGACACATCATGTATCATTAGAAAATATTCTCGAAGAGAAAGCAAGTGAAAATACTCAAAACAACCCATAACAAGGTGGAGAAGTTTAAAGGATGGAGGTTGCAACACTTTCCAACCTCATAGCCACACTAGTCCAATGGATCAGGATGATAAAGGCTAGAGGTGTTGAGAAACCTCTAAAGGACAAAACTATAGAAAGACCAAAATTTCAAATGAATCCATTCAACACTAGGGTTGAGAAAAACTAGGGGGCAACTCAATCTTCCCTATCTAATTTTTTTTTTTCAAAAAACTAGTAATTACACTTTCCCACATCTTCAACAACCTAGTGGAGCTTATGTGCCACATAATCATGTGACTCCCATAGTGTATCATCCACTCCAAGGTCTTCAGTGATCAATTCAAACACTCCAAGGTCTTATGCACCTTCTTGCTTAGAGTAATTCAAACACTCCAAGGTCTTTAGTGATCAATTCCCCAACTTATGAAATGTCCTCCTTCATTTTAAAACACATTGTAATGCTCCAGAGAAATGACTATACCTAGGCGTCAATCTGGGTTAGAAATGCCTCCAAAGTGCACCTTCTCTTTCAGAATGCAAAACAAGGTCCAAAGGTGCTAATAAACCGAAGCGCTTCTTTGAAAAAGTCCTAGAGGTTAAGATGCGCCTTGTCTTAATGAGGTGCAACTCTTGGGTAAGAAAGCTTGTAAAGTGTGCCTAACTTAGTGAAGAGGTTGATAACTTCTAAACCCTTCCTGGAACTTAGATTGCTTCAACTGAAGATCATCTTGCACCAATACATCACTAAACTTTCAATCATAATATCAATTCAAACTTAGGCACTCATTAAGAGTCTTTCCAATGTTGGCACATCTGAGAGGTTGAACTGGCAAGAGATGGCGCCTAGCTTCCTAGACCTTGTTTCAATATGTTTGAGTTCCAAAGTTGACTCAATGGTATCAAGATGGCACCATAGAGTCTTTAGACTAGTTCCTTAGAGTTTCAAAAACATTCTAGCTCCTTGAAAATTCCTCCTACATGCTTGGGTGCCATTTCAAGGTCCTGGAACCATGATGTAGCGCCTTATTGCTCTAGGCGCCCATTCATGATTGTGCAACTTGAGATTGGCACCTAGAGTGAATAGGCTTTCATCCTAACTTAATTCACTAAGGCAACCTCATCTTGAAGGCTAAACAACTTTTCCTGTCAGAGCGCCTTGTTTGATGTGCTTCTTAACATGATACTTCTATGCTAGGCGCCACTTTGAGGCTGGAGGAGAGAGAAAGTGTGCCTAACCTATCTTGGGTGACTTTAGGACTTCAAATTCCATTATTAGGTGTGGAGCATGCTTGAATGATGTTGCTCTTAACATCTTGCACTTCCAAACCCTGATTGAAGACTCCACATCCTTGGGTGCTCATTTGGACAATTTGATGTGAAATTGGCACCTAGACTCCAAGAGTCAACTTTCTGCTTTTCAGACTTAGCCAAATTTTGAGTTTCTGACTTTGTTCCTACAAAACAATGAGATTGAGTTAGTCAAAAACCAATTCATTCCCTCATCATTCTGAATTAGCCTCCGGGAATGAGCAATAGGCTAATCCATTCTTCACTTGATGATCAAGCCAGAAACGGGGACATGACAGGGTAAGTTGTATCTAATGACATCACCTAATTGAGTGCCTAGGAGGTATAAAGGTTAACATTGACATGAGGACAAGTGTTTAGTAAAGGAGAGTTTCTCAAACATTTAAACATGTGAATGAAGTCATAGAAATACACTAAGTCATCTAGGCGCCATTTTCCCCTTGTGTACCCTTACATTTGCGCTCTACGTGATCGCGTTACCTTAGATGGAATGTTTCTAAGTGACATGGTTTTCTAGTAACATCTCGTCAAAGATTGCTGCATTTTTGCACTTTGGACTCTTCAGGGATATCGTCAGTACAATGTAGCTTGGACTGTTTTGACATGTTTGGCTAAAAAATAGGACCATGCCTAGCGTAAATGTACCCATCCGAACGTGTTGGAATAGTCAGTTTGGTCACATCAGGAGCAGGATGAAAGTTACACCCCTTTGCAACTTTACACTGCCTCCTTCTGACGATTTTTGGGGCAGCAGAAAACCTTTCACCACGGGCAAATGCCTCAGAGATATAAAAAACTGAGAGAGGTTATTGTAGAAGCACTCTACGTGATCACGTTGCCTCAGACATAATGTTTCTAAGTGACATGGTTTTCAAGTAACATCTCATCAAAGATTGCTACCTTTTTGCACTTTGGACTCTTCAGGGATATCGTCGGTATAATGTAGCTCGGACTGTTTCGACATGTTTGGGTGAAAAACAGGACCATGCCTAGTGTAAATGTACCCATCTAGATGTGTTGGAATAGTCAGTTTGGTCACATCAGGAGCAGGATGAAAGTTACACCCCTTTGCAACTTTACATTGCCTCCTTCTGACGATTTTTGGGGCAGCAGAAAACCTTTCACCACAGGCAAATGCCTCAGAGATATAAAAAACTGAGAGAGGTTATTGTAGAGGCACTCTACATGATTGCGCTGCCTTAGACGAAATGTTTCTAAGTTACACAGTTTTTGAGTAACATCTCATCAAAGATTGCTATCTTTTTGCACTTTGGACTCTTCAGGGATATCATCGGTACAATGTAGCTCAGACTGTTTTGACATGTTTGGGTGAAAAATAGAACAATGCCTAGCCTAAACGTAACCATCCAGACACGTTGGAATAGTCAGTTTGGTCGCATCAGGAGTAGGACACCAAAAATGCATAACATGATGATGTAAAAATGTGTATGTGTAAAAATGCAGCAGGAAATTAAAAAAAGACAAACTTTACAAATTAATGTGCATACTTACAACTCAATGTAACATGACTTTACAAAATCAATGTGAATACTTACAAATTAATCCAATGAACCATCCAGGTCTTCTCTACTCTTTATTGTGTCAAGTATTGCTTCATGGTCAAACTCACTCACCTTCCACAAGATTTTGTTCAAAGGTCTACCCCGATACTTTATCAAATGAACATTGGATGCCACGACAAGGTTCAAGTAATGAAGAGTCTTCCGATGCGTGTCAAAGTCATGAAATAGCCAAACATTAACACTCTTATGTGGGTACCTTCTAAGCCATGTTCTAGTAATAACCACCGAGCTTGTAGGGTATTCGATGTTTTCTTTATCTGTAACAGGGGCCTCCAATTTCTTTTTGGCCTCAACACAATGACATAAGTAATAATATGTTCCCTCTTCATTATCTTCATCTACAATAACTGCATATACGTGCCCTACATTGATATGTGTAGGAAATTAGATGAAATTAGTCAACATTACAAAAACACTACAAAGTAAGATGACATTACTTGGTTGAACTAGATGAAATTAGATGCATATACGTGCCCTATATAACCTAGTTGAACTAAATCTGATATGTGGTCAAAGCCAACTGATGATTCCATTTGTGTTAGTTCCAGTGCCGTCGGGGTTTGATACGTGTCAAGTGGGCTAAGATAACTTAACTGCCATTCGTCAACCCACTCCTTTGACTTGCACTCATCCTAGACTTGAATTGTATAGGAAGAACAAAAGCATGACATCTTTCGCATATGGATACTCCATGAACCTACAATTGAGCTTCTGAAAGAGTGCATCTCATTTGATCCTGTCAGTGTACAATAGTCCTCATATGGTGCAATGTTAGTATCATCTATCAACCAAAAAAATCTACGAACTGAAGACTTACCTTCATTACCTAGACCCATGGAAGCATTACACCACTCGACAATCGATTTTGCATCTATCAACTTTGCATTGTCTTTATACTTTAACTCTTCTTGTGCTATGGCTCTTTTGATACATGCTCCTGCACCATCATGCTCCCGCTTTCCATGCTCGGCCTCACAAAAGTTCCACATATGCTGAATACCTGTAAAATTATGCCTCCTACTCAGCCAATAGAAATTCCATGAGTTCTTGAATTGTGACGCACAGTTATCTGATCATATGATATGTTGACTGAACGATATGCCACTTCTAGCCAAATCATTGTAGAATGCTTGAAAGCAACCTTGCACGAACTCCATAGAATGCGTGCGATCATCACTAATATAGAAATTATACTCCCTTATGATCTTTCTGTCATCCTCTATACTATCATTCGCATGAATGAATGTGGTGTGTAAAAATATAGAAACCTGTGTGGAGTTGTAACATTGTGATTGCACCTCACGCTGTGGCTACAGACTGTAGTTCTCTGCAAAGTCGACGACTGAAACAATGCTACCAACTGGAAATGTGTCCTTGCATAACTTGAATTGCAAGTCCAACCATCAAGCTCTATGGGCATGTCTTGCATACTCATACACTATGCTGTCACGAAATATAGGCTTAAACTGATACACTAGAATCTTTTCAATAACCAATTCACACCTCTTTGCTTCTTTACCATCTTTTGTATTGTATGCCACTATTTTATACTTGCCAAACTCTACTAGTTCATTTCCAACTGCATGTGTTCTTTCCATATATTCACATATTGGCAAATGTTGCAAGCCACCGCAACGATGACATGTGCCATCCAAGCATAATTTCTTGTAGAATATTTTACCTTCCTCTCTTTCACATAAAATTCTTGATGTGAAGTTTCTTGAAGATGTTGGTGGGGCACATATGGCACAACCCTGCAAAACATTGTTAGTATGCATATCTAAACATATAGACCTATAATCATCAAAATGGTTATAAATTCAATATGTAATCTACAACAACAAGTAGTGCATGTGTGATTTATCTTGACATAGAAAGGTTTTAGCATTTAAAAATATCTTTGACAAATTTTAATTTGAGGATACTTCTCTAGAAATTTACCATAAAACTGTGTTTGAGTCTCATCCAAAAAATGCTTTGGATGTGGCTCACGGTTTTGACTACCGATTCTCCTTCTTACCACATCCCTTTGATTCGGAGATACCCTTGTGTAATTCTTCTAAAAGTCTTCAATTAGTGATCTCAATGCTTCAACAATTGGTTTATCTTTTCGTGGTAGTCTCCCCGGGAACGCCCACAATTCATTGGCATTAGTGTCCTCAATTCTTTGGCCTCTTCCAATGACTCTTGATAAAGTTTTCCTATTAATTCTCAATTCTTGACTCGTCTTTCTAATGAGATGAGCTTTCCTCATTTGACTACTGACTATAGTCGATGTAATCACACGCAGTGTTGCATTACTATCTTTTGTGCGTGAGGTGTTACCCACACTCTCATACGCACTCATTAGATTCTTGACAATAGATTTTTCACCTGAAGCCTCTGATGTTCTCAACCCAAGAATCTTCATGATGGACCTATACTTTATACTTCGCATCATTTCAATGAATAGTTGACATCTTGCAGTCTCATTTAACTTTTCAAAGAACAATCTCCAAATCTTATGAGCATATCTTCTACAAGTGCATTTTGGAATCTTACCTTCCATTGGCTGCAAAATATTCTCATCAATTTCAATCAAATACTTTGGCTTTCTATGCAAAATTCTAGGTGGTGTTAAGTTAGGTAAATTCATCTCAACATTAGGAATTTCATCAATATTTAAATGAGATAGGCTAGATGGCATACCTTCGATCGAAGATGGAATAGATGACATACCTTAAGGTTGAGGTGGGAACGATGGCGTACCTCCTTCATCACATGTGAGTGATGATGTACTCTCAACTTGAGATGTGGTAGATGGTGTCCCTACATGTTGACTTGTGGTAGAGGACGTGTCTCCAACTATGGTATTCAAATCTCTCATAGCACGATGTTTTTGCATTCATTCTCTTTGTGCCACCAATACCATATCTCTTTGTGATGGTTGTGGTTCCTCTTCAATTGGTATGTCTTAATTTATTGTGTCTAATTTCCTCTTCTCACGAAGTTCCCTCATAGCTACTACTTTCTTTTCTTTCTTAGCTTCTATCTCTTCCTGTGTTGGTATAATTCTTGATCATTTCCTCGGCAAAGAAGAAAAGGTGGTGGAAAGATCATGCAAAGGTGGTACAATGTGTCAAATGTGCATGTGGACTTCCCAATAGCATGAAAGCACTTATTTTTTGTCAGAGCATGCACAGAATCAGCATGAAAACAGAGCATGTGGGCCTGGATCATGGGGGTCAACACTTTTTTACCATTTCTATAGCAAGACAAAATGCGAGCGCGTTATAACGCACTAGCGTTTTGTCCTGCTATAGATTGATCACATCTTGTGCATTTCTCTTTCCAAACCTTCCCCTTCAGACTTGAATGACCATAAGGTTTTTGAGGGAAAACTTTTCCTATTTCTTGAAAGAGCTTGCTAGATGCTCCACCATATGATACGCATAACAATGAAGGGGCAAGCCCTTATAATCAAGTTCTTGATAGAAAATGCCCATCGAGGAAGAAAGATAGATCTTCTTTGGAAGCAAAAGTTCTAGTTTGTGACAAATCCTTATCCAAGCATAAATAGCAGGGGTTTTATCAACCCTTAACTCTGATCCCTCGACCCTCAACCCTATCCCTAAACCGTAAACCCTAAAGCCTCAACCCTCAACGTCAAATCCTAATCCCTCAACCCTTCACTCTAATCCCTCAACCCTAAACCCTATCCCTAAACCCTCAACACTATACCTTAAACCCTAATCCCTCAACCCTCAACCCTAAACCTTATCCCCAAACCCTAATCCCTCAACCCTCAACCCTAATCTGTCATCCCTCAACTCTAATCCCTCATCCCTAAACCCTAAATGCTATCCCTATTCCTAAACCCTCAACAGACTCGATACTATACCTTAAACCCTAATCCCTAATCCCTAAACCCTCCAACCCTATCCCTAATCCTTATACCCTCTACACTCTACTTTAACCCTAATCCCTTAACCCTCAACCCTATCCCTAAACCCTTGACCCTCGAACCTCAACCCTCAACCCTCAACATCAAACCCTAATCCCTCAACCCTTAACTCTGATCCCTCGACCCTCAACCCTATCCCTAAACCCTAAACCCTAAATCCTCAACCCTCAACGTCAAATCCTAATCCCTCAACCCTTCACTCTAATCCCTCAACCCTAAACCCTATCCCTAAACCCTCAACACTATACCTTAACCCTAATCCCTCAACCCTCAACCCTAAACCTTATCCCTAAACCCTAATCCCTTAATCCTCAACCCTAATCCATCATCCCTCAACTATAATCCCTCATCCCTAAACCCTAAATGCTATCCCTATTCCTAAACCCTCAACCGACTCGATACTATACATTAAACCCTAATCCCTTATCCCTAAACCCTCCAACCCTATCCCTAATCCTTATACCCTCCACACTCTACTTTAACCCTAATCCCTCGACCCTCAACCCTATCCCTAAACCCTTGACCCTCGAACCTCAACCCTCAACCCTCAACGTCAAACCCTAATCCCTCAACCCTTAACTCTGATCCCTCGACCCTCAACCCTATCCCTAAACCCTAAACCCTAAAGCCTCAACCCTCAACATCAAATCCTAATCCCTCAACCCTTCACTCTAATCCATCAACCCTAAACCCTATCCCTAAACCCTCACCACTATACCTTAAACCCTAATCCCTCAACCCTCAACCCTAAACCTTATCCCTAAACCCTAATCCCTCAATCCTCAACCCTAATCCATCATCCCTCAACTCTAATCCCTCATCCCTATACCCTAAATGCTATCCCTATTCCTAAACCCTCAACAAACTCGATACTATACCTTAAACCCTAATCCCTTATCCCTAAACTCTCCAACCCTATCCCTAATCCTTATACCCTCCACACTCTACTTTAACCCTATTCCCTCGACCCTCAACCCTATCCCTAAACTCTTGACCCTCGAACCTCAACCCTTAACCCTCAATGTCAAACCCTAATCCCTGAACCCTTAACTCTAATCCCTCAACCCTCAACCCTATCCCTAAACCCTAAACCCTAATGCCTTAACCCTCAACATCAAATCCTAATCTCTCAACCCTTCACTCTAATCCCTCAACCCTAAATCCTATCCCTAAACCCTCAACACTATACCTTAAACCCTAATCCCTCAAACCTCAACCCTAAACCTTATCCCTAAACCCTAATCCCTCAACCCTCAACCCTAATCCGTCATCCCTCAACTCTAATCCCTCATCCTTAAACCCTAAATGCTATCCCTATTCCTAAACCCTCAACTGACTCGATACTATATCTTAAACCCTAATCCCTTATCTTTAAACCCTCCAACCCTATCCCTAATCCTTATACCCTCCACACTCTACTTTAACCCTAATCCCTCGACCCTCAACCCTATCCCTAAACCCTTGACCCTTGAACCTCAACCCTCAACCCTCAACGTCAAACCCTAATTGCTCAACCCTTAACTTTGATCCCTTGACCCTTAACCCTATCCTCAAACCCTAAACCCTAAAGCCTCAACCCTCAATGTCAAATCCTAATCCCTCAACCCTTCACTCTAATCCCTCAATCTTAAACCCTATCCCTAAACCCTCAACACTATATCTTAAACCCTAATCCCTCAACCCTCAACCCTAAACCTTATCCCTAAACCCTAATCCCTCAACCCTCAACCCTAATCCGTCATCCCTCAACTCTAATCCCTCATCCCTAAACCCTAAATGCTATCCCTATTTCTAAACCCTCAATAGACTTGATACTATACCTTAAACCCTAATCCCTTATCCCTAAACCCTCCAAGCCTATCCCTAATCCTTATACTCTCCACACTCTACTTTAACCCTAATCCCTCGACCCTCAACCCTATCCATAAACCCTTGACCCTCGAACCTCAACCCTCAACCCTCAACATCAAACCTTAATCCCTCAACCCTTAACTCTAATCCCTCGACCCTCAACCCTATCCCTAAACCCTAAACCCTAAAGCCTCAAGCCTCAACCCTCAACGTCAAATCATAATCCCTCAACCCTTCACTCTAATCCCTCAACCCTAAACCTTATCCCTAAACCCTCAACACTATATCTTAAACCCTAATCCCTCAACCCTCAACCCTAAACCTTATCCCTAAACCCTAATCCCTCAACCCTCAACCCTAATCCATTATCCCTCAACTCTAATCCCTCATCCCTAAACCCTAAATGCTATCCCTATTCCTAAACCCTAAACGCTATCCCTATTCCTCGACCCTCAACGAGCTTGATACTATACCTTAAACCCTAATCCCTTATCCCTAAACCTTCCAACCCTATCCCTTAACCCTAATCCCTTGACCCTCAACCCTATCCCGAAACCCTTAACTCTCGAACCTCAATGTACTCAACCCTCAACGTCAAACCCTAATCCGTCAACCCTTAACTCTGATCCCTCGACCCTTAACCCTTAAAACTTGAACCCTAAAACCTATCCCTACACGCTCAACACTCGACAATATATCTTAAACCCTAATCCCTTAACCCTCATCCCTAATGCCTCAACCCTAAATCATTAAACCTTCAACCCTAAACCCTATCCCTAATCCCTCTACCCTTGACACTCTTATTTAACCCTAATCACTTGACCATTAACCCTATCCCTCAACCTCAACCCTCAACCCTCAACTCTCAACATTAAATCCTAATTCATCAACCCTAAACTCTAATCCCTCAAACCTAAACCCTATCCGTAAACCCTATCCCTAAACCATCAAACCTCAACACTATACCTTAAACCCTAATCCCTATCCCTCAACCCTTAACCCTTAAAACTTAAACCCTATCCCTACACCCTCAACACTTGACACTATATCTTAAGCCTTAAACCCTCATCCCTAAAGCCTCAACCCTCAATCCTTAAACCTTCAACCCTAAACCCTATACCTAATCCCTCTACCCTCGACACTCTAACCCTAACCTTGACATTAAATGCTAATCCGCCAACCCTAAACCCTAATTCGTCAACCCTAAACCCTATCCCTAAACCCTCAACACTCAACACTATACCTTAAACCCTAATCCATCAACCCTAAAACCTAATCCCTCAACCCTCAACCCTAAACACTATCAATAAACCCTCAACCCTCTACACTATACCTTAAACCCTATGAGAAAAGATTTGCGTATGGTACATCCACAGTGAGTAATTAACGGTTGAAATCAGAAGGATGATCATTATGAGAAAAGATTTGCATTGGGGTACATCTATGTTTCTTGCTGTCCACCCTGCACTTAGGGAAGGTATATTGTTATGAAACAGGCAAATAATCTCCCATTGTTTACTGGCTCTATCCACAAGAACTACTAAACTATACCTTAAAGCCTAATCCCTCAACCCTAAACTTTCAACCCTAAACCCTATCCCAAATCCCTTTACCCTCAACACTCTACCTTAAACCTAATCCCTCGACCCTTAACCCTAAACGCTATCCCTAAAGCCTCAACCCTAAACCCTAATCCCTTAAGGTCCTCAACTCTAATCTCTTATCCCTAAACTCTAAATCCTATCCCTAAACGCTCAACCCTCAACCTTAAACCTTAATCACTCAATCCTTATCCACCCCTCTCCTCCCCTATCTGGCTCACTCCCATCTCTACCCTCCTCTTCCCTCGACACTATACATACATAAATATAGGCATACATAGATACATACATACATATAGGCATACATAGATACATAGATATATACATACATACATACATACATAGATACATACATATATACATATAGGAATACATAGATACATACATACATACATACATACATATAGGCATACATACATACATACATACATGATTAATAGACTTGAATAGAAAAAAATTTAAGGGGAACATAATGCGAGTGCGTTATAACGCGCTTGCGTTATGTCAAACATGACAAACAACAGACTTGCGGAAAAAGGAAAAATGCAAAGAAAACCATAATGCGAGCGCGTTATAATGCATTCGCGTTATGTCTTGCTTTGGGAATCCCAAGCCTTGGGCTTGGGATTTGCTTTGGATTTCCAACCCAAAGGCTTGGAGTGCCTTTTGAATAGTCACAGACGTGTTTTTCCATATTCTTCAAGATTTCACATAATTTCGTTCGTGCTAACCCTCAGATTTGCACGTGTTTCAAGGTTAAACAAATTAAACACCTGGGTAATGTTAGGCTTTCTCTTAGCTATTTGACGATGTGATTTTTTTCACATTTTAACAAAGTTAAGCCTTTCATCTTTAATTTCTTTTGTTTGTGTGTCTATTTTTGGGCAAAAACCATTGTTTGGTCTTTTTTTCATTGTAAATTAACTATTCATTAAAATTTCAAAAAAATTACATATTTAGAAACTAGACTCCATTCTACAAATATTAAAAAAAGAAAAAAATGATTTTCAATTAGTTTTCAAAATTTATAGGGGTAGCACGGACAAAATTCTATTTTTTAGGATGTGTCCACTTTGAAAATTAGTAAAAAATCAAATATTCATCAAAATATTATCAGAAAAATTGGGCATAAACTACATGCTATTAGCTAATTTCTTACCAAAGTGATTTTAAAAATACCAAAAAAAGTTGACCTTTTGAGGGAGCCACAAAACATGCTATGTTATGTTTTTTTTACAGAAACAACACCATTTTCTGTGGCTCCCTCTTTTGAACCCCTTAATCTATGCCATTTAAAAAAAATAGTAGTTTAGAAAGTAGACTCAGAGCACTACGAACATTGTTTTGGTTGCATCTCCAAATTTTGAGTGTAACTATGCTTAATTTCTCATCCAAGGCCAGTATTTCTTGATTTCAGAAAAAAAAATGGCCACTTAAGACCCCTTTTTGGCCCCCCATCTTCTTGCACTTACCCTAAATTAATATATAAGAGTATACAAAACAAAATGAGGAAATATTCAAATCCCCTGCAAAGAATAAGGAAAAATCAAGAGCCGGAAGAGAGCACGGCTTTGACTTCACAGCTAAAACATTAACACCCAAACATACCAGAGCCACAAAATAGGACAGCCCCCACAAAAACCTTCACTTATACGAAAACATTAAACTTAAAAAAAGAAAGCCCAATGACCATTGGGCCAGCTCGTTTCTGCCTCTTGGAGCTATGAAGACAACAGATGGCCCAAATGTTACTAAATTAAAAATGTGCTTTGCTGCGAAGCTCCAAGCTATCTGTAAACTCCTTTAGCGTCCTAAAAAATAATAACCAATCAAGAACCTTGAAGTTGAATATCTCCTAAAACCATATCCCAAAGCTTGGCCGGCCAGTCACTTGAGAATTGATCAAAAAACTTCTCTTGATCCTTTTGGTCTATAGCAAAATTTGCTAGCCAATCTGCCACTTTATTCCCTTCCCTATAGCAATGGGAGATTTCGAAAGATTGGAAAAACTGGAGACATGACCATGCCTGTTCAAGAATGTATCGTAGGGACCAACTTTCTGCTTGACTATTATATCGTGAACGCTAGCGAATTATTCAATATGTGTTGTTGAATGTTCTATGTTAAAATTAAATAGATCCCAAACATGATATTCAATCTGCTTTTATTACATTATGCTTCTTGAGTTACGATTTCTTTCTCATGGGAAGTGGTAGATGTAAAAAGATTATAAAAACCGATTATATGAAGTCTAAAGTTAGGAATGAACGCGATGACTTTTGGAAACTAGATTAAAATCTAATATAGTTAATCTGAGCATGGGTTATTCTCAGTCTTCCAATTATAAACTTTATAATTGTGTATGGTAAAAAGAATGGATATGATAAAGTTGTTTATATAATATAGGTGGGTGTTGCTGCTTATATCCTTGCACTCACTACTTGGTTCATTTGAATATACTATCTTATCTTCTTGTGGATACCTGATTAGGCCTGTGGGAAATTGATTGTTCTCAATGAGTTCATCATTTGTGGTTAGACATTGGTGGTTTGGTTTGTTGAATCACATTTATTTTATAGGCTTTGTTGTCTTTTGTGAATATTTCATTCTTAAATAATTAGTGATGGTCCAAGAAAAACAATAGATACCTCATGCACTTGCACTCGTCTAATCTTCTTTACACATTTTTTATGAAAGAAGGAACTAGGGATATGAATTTGTATTTGTTGCTATTCAATTATGAAGAAAAAAAAATAACAAGGACATGGTAATTTGTTCTAAATATCAAATCAAAAGAATAAAAGAGCCATACAACTAAGAAAAGTTAAAATAAAGACTATGATAATGGATAAAGAGTATGGTTTGAACTCCACGTTAGACAAATGCTAACTGCAAGTTAAAATATGTGTTGGTTATGGTTTATAGTTAATGACACGAGGTGACAGATTAGTTTCTACATCAAAATCAGATATCATCCTTAGATTATAGGAAAACACGATAACATTGGTTTTAGGATATCCATGCTATCGAGACTCCAATTCTAAATTAAGATGTGGATATTAAAGAGGCAAACATGGCAGAAGCTATTAATAAGAAATAAAGTCACAAGTGTAGGTAAATAGAAGTGCATCAAGAGCTAGCATAAAAAAGTGTTTATAGCTATAGTTCCAACTCTAAGGGGAGGTGTAAGCTTTATAAGACCTTTTCAACATTATTTCCACCAAATGAGGACATTCAAGAGTCTTTTGAATAAATGATGGTGATATGTGTGGATGAAGAGTCATGTTCATCAACATATGTTTCATGTTCTAATGATAATTATATAAAAAAGTGAAGAAGCTAATATTTACTAGGTTGGGTGATCATTGCATGCAACCTTTTTCTTCCACAAGTTTCCACTTTCATAAGCATTCTATAGTTAGCAGTGAGGTGACTAGTAGTGTCAACATTCTCATGGTGTCGTATATTGAGATGCTACTCTCTAGTCAGTTGAGTTAGTCTATGGATTGGTAGATGGTGGGCCCATAACCCATAGGTCCTAGGATCATTTTTCACCTCTTAAACTTGGGACAATATGATTTTGTTATTGGAAGGAGATGATAAAATGAAATGATGTTTTTATAGGATATAAATTAAATAGTTTTTCTTAGGCTAAGACATGGGGGACATGTCCAATTTTACTAGGGGAGAGACAACCTCTAATTTTTCTTTTGATATGGAAGTTCAATAATAATTATATTAGTATTAACCTATTATAGACAAATTTAAGAATAGTTTGTTTGTTGTTGTTCTATTTTTACTTAGAATGCTTTATTTGAATTCTTTGTACCATATTTGTTTTATTGTATTTTGTTATTGGACTTGATCAACTGAATAACCTTGTACGCATTTTGTATAAGACTAAGACCTAGGTTAGGTATTATAAACACCCTATTGATAGCAACAAATCAATTTATATTTGAATCCTTGTTAGATTTAGATTTGTCCCAAAACATTATAGGAGTGACTAAACATTGATGTATTTGTTGCTATTCAATTGTATTCAGTATATAAAAAGAGGATATTCATGTAGTCTAAAATGCATGAGTATCATTTTTGAATGTATTTTGAGTATATGATACTCAATGATGAGTGAGTACATAGTATAGGATATGCATGTCATTCACTAGGTAAGTGCTATGTGATTACATGATAATACTTTTGTGTATTAAAGAGATGCCTAAAAGATCAAAATATTTGCATTAAAGATAAGGTTACACATGAATGAAAAATTTAAAGATTATTTGATAAGAGATTTAGTGTACTCTCTTGTATAAGATCCCAAGTATAAATTCATGATCTATTCATGTGAAAATAAACTAATGGTTGTAATCATGTTATTGATTAACAAAGTATTTCTATGGGATCTAATTTTGGTTTCAGTTAAAATAAAAGAGTTATTGAAAAAATCTAAATATAATTATAGATGAAGTTAAAATATTCATTGTGATATTGATAGTGTTACATCCACACTTACTTAACTAATTGTTTGTGTTGAAATATGTTGTAAATTCAACTTGAGCTACTGAGGACAGCAACTGATTTACAGGGGGAGAAATGTTATGTGACTTTTTCTCTAAAATGGAAAAGAAAGATATTTATGAATAACCCTCTAAAATTACAAGAGGATAAAGTTTATTTACTCTTTATAATTAAAAGGGAGATGTAAAATAAAGGATATTATGATCCTTTGGTTAAAAGAGAGATAAATAAATAATAATTATGAAAAAAACCCTTTAAAAGGGAGGAGTTATTAAGTTTATTAAACCATTATTAATGATAATCTTTGTGAAAAAGTGTGATGGTTTAGAAATCATCCTTAAAAGTATATATAAGGAATTTGTGTGAGACTTGAAATGGGCATGGAGAAAACTCAAGGAAAGATAAGAAAAGAAAGGCAAGAAATCATGAAAGAGAAGGATTATAGATTTGATAGAGGAAAGTATAAGGAAAAGTATATAGGAATCAGAGGGTACAAAGGAGTGAGGATTAGGGTCTTTGGTTGGGCACTAAGCATTTGGAGAAGGGGCACACAGAGTGTGTCTAACTCTGGGTACAACATAAACCCAGGAGTGTCTTGACTAGAGCTATGTTTTTATGTTGTGAGGCATGGTTGGTTTTGTGCAAGAACCGGTTCCTCTATGGGTGCTTCTTTGCTGAGAATAGCCAAGACCTGTGACCATTCCCATGAGTGCCATATAACAACATCTCAGTGCTTCATAGATAAGTGATTTATATATTTAATTACAGGAAATGTTACAAATGTTACAATGATTTAATTATTGTTGAAAATTGATGTTATTAAAGTTTATTGATGAAATATTTAGCTGTATAATATCATTTTCTATGTTTTAAATTTTATTCAATATATGGAAAATAGAGTAATTTATTCCTATTTTAAATAATTTACCTTAAAGTACATTAAATATTATATGAGGACTTTATAGTTAAGAAAATAATAAATTTTGTGTAAATGAATGTTACTTGGGTGAAAAGGAGATCATAGAGAGAAGGGGGAGGAGGAGGGGGAGGGAGAGGGCGATGAAGAGAGACAGAGATGGAGATGGAGACAGAGACATAGATGAAGAGAGAGAGAGAGAGAGAGAGAGAGAGAGAGAGAGAGAGAGAGAGAGAGAGAGAGAGAGAGAGAGAGAGAGAGAGAGAGAGAGAGAGAGAGAGAGAGAGAGAGAGAGAGAGAGAGAGAGAGAGAGAGAGAGAGAGAGAGAGAGAGAGAGAGAGAGAGAGATAAGGAGATGGAGAGAGATTGGGAGGGAGAGGGAGAGATGGAGATGGAGATGGATATGGAGAGAGGGATGGAGAGGTAGAGACGGAGAAGAAGAGAGATGTAGATGGAGATGGAGAGAGGGAGGGAGAGGTGGAGATGGAGAGGGAGAGAGGGGGGGGAGAGGGAGAGGGAGATGAATATAGATATGGAGAGATGGAGATGGAGATGGAGATGGATATGGAGATGGATATGGATATGGAGATGGAGAGATGGAGGGAGAGGGGGAGGAGGGAGGGGGAGAGGGATAAGGAGGGGCATGATGGAGATGGAGAGAGAGAGAGAGAGAGAGAGAGAGAGAGAGAGAGAGAGAGAGAGAGAGAGGTTACTTGTAAATAGGAAAAAGTTAAACAAATATTTCCTGGAAGAATAATTCCATAAATACTATTTACAAATTCTATATGGTTCTGAGAAATCAAATTTTGTAAATTTTACACAATCCAAATTTCCAAATATTCTATTTCTATTATAATGTTTACACATGTTTGCATAAAGAACAACAATTTATCATAATAATAATTGCATTGTATTTTATTTGAATTAATTTCTTTCATTAATGAGTATATATACACATAATCATTTTTCGAGGCTCTCAGGAGGATCACCACCATAACCCCATAACATTTAACATGATTCCAAACACATAAAAAAACATTGATCCAAAATGCATGGAAAAATAAAAATACATAGCCATACAACACGAATGGATCATAGATGGACTCATTGAGAGGGGGAGAATAGGGTACAGTCTAATGGGACTGAGGGGAATACACTCCAGTGGGTATTTAATTTATTTTTTTTTCATCTTACTTCTCTCCACATAAGGAAAACTGGCCACTTTTGACCCCCTTTTGTCCCCCATTTTCATGCACTTACCCCAATCTACAACACTTTGGTGCAATAATCAAAGTGCTATCCACATCTCTTGCAACCAATTAGAGCACTAACACACAAAGCAGATTAAGACTAATATGGAGTATATTTGGAAACTCATCCATGACAGGGTCATTGATCTTAAGTTTTCTTATACATATGAACAAAATACAAACATCTTCACGAAGCCCTTGCTTGAGGCTAGATTTGTTCAGCTTAGGAAACTTTTGGGAGTGAAGGAAGGTATTGTCAAGGTGGAATAGTTCAATATTTCTTCCATCCTTCCCTTTATCAAAGAACATCTTAAGGGGGATATTAGTGTATTTAATTATTCACACTAGATTGTATGGTTTTAAGATGCTTTTGTATATTTATTGTAATATAATCAGTTGATACTCATTGTAATAATCCATGGATATTCTTTGTAATAATATGTGGATAATGCATTAATTGATTCTCACTATCCACATGCTATTTGTATTATTATTAGCTACTTTGTAGTTGTTTCTTGTTTTTTCTTGTTAGTTTTCTAGCTTGCAAAGTACATTTATATGTGGTTTCTTCCACTAAGAATGTCAAATTTTATGAAAAATAATACAACTCTTCTCATATTTATGTTCCTAAAACTTCATGTTTCAGAGCTGCATTTTCTGTATGTATGGGTAAGAGAGGATTTCACCCTAAATTTGATGTAGGCTCGAGTGTTTTTGTCCATAAATTTAGTTGCAAGTGTTTTTTTTTACTGCATTTTGCTTCAAATTGTGTCAATCATGTAGATTGTTACAAGTATCCTACAAATTTGAAGAGATTCAATGGCAATGCTACTGAAACTATTTAAAAACATCCTAAGATGTTCTAGTGTCAAATTATTTTTATGTCACATACTGTTTGATTTGTATTTTTGCAAGTCCTTGCTGCAGCGATTTTTGAATGTGTACGCCCTAAATTGTTTTACAAACACTCATATTGTCCTATTTTTTTATATTTTTGTGGTCAAAATTGGTTTTAATGTTTGACAACTTGCAAGCTATTATGTAAAAGATAGATCCAATTTCAAGTTGATTTGGGCCTACGTAAATCTAAATAGTTTGAATTAATGATCATGTTTTCAGCTTGAACTAATGCTAATGCTAATATTAATAGAAGTATGATTATTTAAAGTTCTTAAAGTTTGCATAGAGCATAAACATTTTTTGATAACTAGTTACTTTTCATTTCTTTCACACCCTGTAGTTTAAGAAGAGAAAAGGTATTAAAGACGGTGGAGTTTATGCACCAAACAAGTATCTAAGAAGATTAAGGATATTTCACCTACCTTATAAAATGTATGTTGCTCGTATAAAATGGAAAACAAACACATGCATCCTTTAGTTATGTTTCCAAACACTTCATTGTCATTACCATCCTCCATGGCTTCCCCATTCCCCTAAAGAAGAATCATAAACATGTTTTGCTTTGTGCATTAACAAGGGGTAGGGTGTGCTTTATTAAAGTTGGCATAGAGAAGTGCTATTTTAGAGTTGCATTTGTTGATTAAAAACAAAAGAAATCTATGTAAATAACTATCATTACATATTAGAAGATACTTATACGTAGGCTATCATTTTGTATATTTTTATATCAGAATTAGGTAGATTTATGGTTTAATTTTTTATTTTATTTTGAAGGTTTTGGTGCTTCAAGAAAAATATGCGACATTGGGCAAGTATTTTTATTAAAGTAATTTATTGAATCTTCCTATTGCATAGTTTTATTATTATTTTAATAATAGTATATTTAATTGTTGTACTTTGTATTGGTAGGGAAAGTGATATAAATTTAAACAATGGTTGATGTTGATTTTCTGATGCATTGTAGTGTTTGAAAATGTTTGGAAGCTTCAATGAGTAGTTGGAGTCAAATCCACTTTAATAAATGTAATATTTAAATTTTTTAAAAAATGTTTGCACTTTGACAATATGTTGTTGAAGTCAATAAATGTAATATGTAAATTGATATGTAAACTGATTGATTTAATACAAATGATTTTTTATTTGTAAGGGGTTGAATTGGCACCCTTCCTAAGGTTGGGAGGAATGGAAATTGGACATGACCATTCTATTAGGCCCAGTGTCTTTTTAAAAGTTTGGAAGGAATGACCAATTTGTTATTCCTTGAAACTTTGTTTGTGTTCATTCTTTTTAGTTTTTTTTATTATAGAAAATTTAACATCTCTCATTTTTATTTTTTTCTTTATTTCATCAAATTTAATGATTTTGACATTTTAATTGGTGCATTGAAATTATCAAGCATTACAATATTTGGTAACCACAATGCAATCTAGTAATATTGTAATAATTAGTGTTGTGATATTAATCAAGTTACAATCCAAATATGTTCATTTAGTGTGTTTTAGTTTGGAATCCACTTATTGTTTGTGTGAAGTGTGTGTTTATACTTTGGCATTCACTCTAATTTGATGTATTTATTATTTGTGTGAAGCATGGATTTGAACTTTGGGATTAACTTATGTTTGATTCACTTTGTATGTATTTGTAATTATTAGATTTGTGATATTAATCAAGTTGCAATCTAAATATGTTTGTTTAGTGTGTTTTGGTTTGGAATCTACTTATTGTTTATGTGAAATGTGTGTTTAAACTTTGGTATTCACTCTAATTGGATATATTTATTGTTTGTGTTAAGCATGGGTTTGAACTTTGACATTTACTTATATTTGATTCACTTTGTATGTTTAAAACTTGAATTCACTTTGTTTTCATTTATTGTTTGTATGAAGGGTGTGTTTGAGCTTTCAAATTTACTTTGTGTGTGTGTCTGAATTTTGATATCCATTCATTGTTTGTTTGAAGTGACTTTAAACTTTGTTTGTTTAGTGTCTTTCACTTTGGCGTCCACTAATTGTTTGTTTTAAGTTTGTTTCACTTCAGACATTTACTTTGTTTGCACTTATTATTTGAACTTTAGTATTCAATTTGTGTGTGTGCTTGAATTTTGGCATCCACTTATTTGTTTGAACTTTGGGGTTCACTTTTTTTAGTGTGTTGCACTTTGGCACCCACTTATTGTTTGTATGAAGTTTTTGCCTAACTTTGGCATACCTTTTTTATTTGAGTGAGCCTTGGTATTCAATTCATGTGTGTGAAACATGTGTATGAACTAACTTTGATGTTCACTTTGTGTGTGTAAGGAAGTTTGGTATCCCTTTATTATTTGAGTGAGCCTTGGTATTCATTTCGTGTGTGAAACATGTGTATGAACTAACTTTGACATTCACTTTGTGTGTGTGTAAGGAAGATTTTGCATTCATTTTGTGTGTGTAAGGGAGTTTTGGTATTCCTTTTGTGTGTGAAATGTGTATGCATTGTGTATGTGAGTGAACTAACTTTGATATTCACTTGGATTTGAGTGACTTATTTGTGTGCCTTGGTATTTGTTTCATGTGTGAAACATGTGTATGAACTAACTTTGACATTCACTTTGTGTAAGGAAGCTTTTTTATTCATTTTGTGTGTGTAAGGGAGTTTTGGTATTCATTTTGTGTGTGTGAAATGTGTATCAACTATGTGTGTGTAAGTTTAGAACTAACTTTGATATTCATTTGGATTTGAGCCACTTATTTATGTGAGGTGTATGCTTGAACTTTGGCATCCCATTATTATTTTAGTGAGCTTTGCTACTCATTATGTGTGTGTGATAGAGAGAGAGAGAGGGGGGAGGGGGAGGCAGAGAGAGGGAGGGAGAGGGAGAGAGGGGGAGAGAGGGAGAGTGCTAAAGTTTAGTTGTGTTCACAAAGCTACAAATATTTTATCCAAGGTTGGGGCATTATCTATTAAATTGCCTAGTATGAAGTGAGCTACCCTGGTGAGTTTATCTTTTACCACCATTATTGAATTGTGCCTATAGGGTGTCATAGGTAATCCCTGAACAAAGTCCATACTGATGACTTGCCATTTGTGGTGTGGCATATCATGGGGATATAAAAATTGAACTAGATGATAATGTTTTGCTTTTACCCTCTTACATTCCAAATATTTGGCTACAAAGAGCACTATGTCATTCTTCATTCCTTAACAAAAGTACAACTTCTTAAGATTGGAATACATCTTATTTACTCTTGGATGACCTGCATAAGGTGCATTATGAGCTTTTTTTAAAATTATGGTTTTAAGTTTCCCTGAATTAGGTACATACATTTTGTTAGCATATCAATGCAATCCATCCCTATCAAAAGTATACCCCATAATATTTTGATTCGTTGGATTAATTTCCAAAGTTGTTTCTACTTGTTCATACCAAGGATCATGCATTTGTTCTTATAACACTTGTTCTTTGAAGATAGTTTTGAAAGTTGCCATGGTCATCAAATGTCTTCTTCTACTTAAGGCATCTTCTACCCTATTTTCCTTGTCTTTAATGTATTCTATCTCAAAGTCATAGTCACTTAGAAATTCCAACCATCTTCTTTGCCTTGCATTTAAATGTGGTTGTGTGAAGATATATCTTAACCCTTAGTGGTCAATTTTTAACTCAAAATGTTTACCCAATAAGAACTGTCTCCACTTTTGAAGAGCATGCACTATTGCCACCAATTCTAAATCATGAGGTGCACAGTTCATTTCATGTATCTTCAATTTTCTAGATTCGTAGGCTATCACACCTTCATCTTACATAAGTACTCTCCCTAGGCCTTTAGTAGAAGTGTTTGTGATAACTACAAAATTTCCATTAGTATCAGTAACTTTTAAAATATGACATGTTGTCAATTTTTCCTTCAATATTTGAAATGCCTTGTCACATTGTTCCGTCCGTACAAATCATTTATTTTTATTTTGTAATGAAGGGATAGGACTTGCAATTGTAGAAAACCCTTCAACAAATCTCCTATAGTATTATGCCAGTCCCATAAATCTTCTTACTTCAAAAATATTTTTGGGAACTGGCCACTCTACTATAGCTTTTATCTTATCAGGATCAATTGCAATCCCTTCTTCTAATATGATGTCCCCTAAATAATGAATCTTATTTTCAAAGAATGCACATTTTGATAATTTCCCATAGAGCACGTGTTCTCTCAATCTTTGCAAAACAAGGTGGAGGTGTGCTAAATGTTCTTCCTCATTTCTAGAATAGATTAAAATATCATCCAAGAATAGTAAGACAAATTTGTTCAAATAATAATGGAAAATGATATTCATTTGTGTATGGGGAAATATGGAATTCATAAAGGGATCAATACAATAAAGATTCAACACCAAAATCCATCACAACCTTCAAGAAATCATCAATAGCATAACAAAGATATGATAAAAAGCATGAAATATTAAATGTTACCCATCAAATGTAATTCCTTGGTGTATTTTGTGAATGTGGATTGCTCAAAATACCAAAAAGCATAACCTTAGTAGTGAGATAGATGAATGATAATGTGATTGCTTCAACGAATGCTCAAAAGCACTAGGAGATATGGATGCCAAGTGCTCAAAATTATGAAGGGTTTGTGAAGAGGTGAATGTGCATATTTATAGCTTTTAGAGAAGATCAATCAATGGTGGAGGAAATTAGATGAAATTGACTAAGGAGATAAATTGAGGAATCATGAGTGAATGTGCACATGACAAGTGTCCAGGCAAAAATTTGTGTTGAGTTAACTACTTTGTTGGCTAAAGATAGGATTGATTTTCATAAAAATAGAATACTTTTTTATTTAATGAATTGATTAAGAAAAATAAAGATTTAAAGCCAGTTGCACTCAACTTTTGATTTTCTTTTTAACATGTAAAGGATAAAATTAAATAATAAATTATTTAATTTGTGTACATGGAAGATGTTTAGAAGAAAAATATAAATTTATAACATGAAAAAATAAATTAGAAATTAAATAAATATTTAATTTGTTGTGCATGATGGAGGGAAATAGGAAATAAATAAAATATTTGATTTTATTTATTTGCATGATATTTAGAAGAAAAAGATAAATTTAGAAGATAAGAAGATAAATTAGAAATTAGATAAATAAATATTTAATTTGTTGTGCTTCATGGAGGAAAATATAAAATAACTGAAATATTTGATTTTATTTATTTGCAATGGAAGATAAGAAAAGTCAACTTTAAATAAATTAGAATAATTTATTTAATTTTAGAAGAATATAATTAGCCAATTAAATAATTAAAATTATTTAATTGTGTGGATGAGAGGGATAAGATGTCAAATTAATTAACTAATAGTTTTATTTAATTAATGTGAAATTAAGGATTGAAATGGATAATTTAATAAAATAATTAAAATTATTTAATTAAAGTGGATTAGAAGAATAAACTTGATAGAATGTTAGACTTAATCAAATAATTAAAATTATTTAATTAATGTTGAAAGGGGAATTAAAATGATGACGTGATGGATTTAATTAAATAATTCCTAATTATTTAATTAATGTTGAATTAGAAGAATTAAATTGATGACATGATAGATTTAATTAAATAATTAGGAACTATTTAATTAATATTGAATTAAGTGAATTGATGAGGAAAATGGTGTGAATAGTGATATGAGAACACCTTAGTCATTTTTAGGTGTCTACATTTTGCCCCTCTTTGAGATGGTGTTGTGAAGTAACAACATTTCAAAGAAGTTTAAAACATAGTGTTTGATTTGGATGGAAGAAGATTGATTTAGAAGATCATGGTTGGAAGAAAATGATTGGATTAGAGATGGTGATGCCTCAGTCACTCAAAGTGAGGGTGACAAGGAAAGATAATGGTAAGTTAATGAATAAGATAAATGATGACGATGCCCCATTGAGAGGAAAGATGGGTTCAAAGAACACAGGTGTACTCTCTAAATAAAATGAGATAAAATTGTTAGTAGGTAGAGATATGTATATGAAGATGAAAAAGTTAGATGAAACATGAAAGAATGATTGAAAAAGACTAGAAGAATTGATCAAACTATGAAAGCTATAGATATTTATTAGGATATATGGATGCATGGATGGAGAGATTTTACTTTTGTTATGCTTTATAAAATATAAAGAGAAATTCTTATTTTAATATAGCATATGGATATTATGCACAAGGGTATAGAAGACCAAGGTGATGATGTATCCAATGCATAGGACATTGACTTTACAAATTGTCTGGACTTATTCATACCAGACATAATAGAACCTTGTTGGATACATGAAATAGAAAATAGTCTTAGCGTAGAATGATCCTAGTACACATAAGGCCTTTTTAGGTCCTTAGATGTAAAGGATATTGATATGCAAGATGCTAATTCTAACATAGACAAGATAAATATTAGCTTTGGTAGGATAATAAGAACATCCCACAAACATAAAATATGAAAGCAATAACCATGCCCCAATCCATATTGTATTGCAACATACCAAGATATAGAAAGATCAAAGTAGTCTTGATTAGGTATTAGAAAGGAACAAAAAGATAAACAAAAAATAAATCGAACAATTGACAAAACAAATATGCAGCCATCATATCACTTTCCAAAGAGGGTGCTCATGGTAGATTAGGCCTTATTGTAGGAAAGCTAAATCCATTAAAGGATTTGGATCAGGATAAATGGATTTAGTAGATGAGGCAAGTGGTATGTGGATATGTGCATGGATTCAAGAGTAGTCTTTTGCTTCTAATTTGATAAGTACTTGGGCTTTCAAAAGGATGCATAGTTTATTTTCTACTTGAGTTAGTCAAGTTGGGGTGATAGGTGAATATGATGGATTGTGGTAGATGGATGAAGTAAAAGTTTTGATTTATTATGGATTGTGATAGATGAATAATGTTTATAGAAAATGAGTGAAAGTGTGACAATTCCTCTTGAGATAAAACAAGGGTCCATTATTAGGCCTAGGTTAAGGAAAATGTGCCCCCAATTAGGTACATGATTTTATTATGGAGCATGACAGATGGGTGAACTAACTATGAATAATGATACTACTGGATAATAATTGACACTGACAATTTCTAAGCCATGATAGATGGGTATGTTGAAATGCAAAGGTCAATAACTTTATTATGGATGGATGGGATTTTATTATGGAATGGGATGGAGTGGTATGGATGAAGGCTTAGTAGATGATGGAAGTTGAGTTTTAAACACAATGTCTTTTTGCCAGGTTTTCACTATGGTACTTATCCAAGATGCCTATTTACTAGGTTTTCACCAGAGGACAGATTATTTATTTTTGTATTTTTGTATTTCTTTAGATTTTTGTATTTTTTTAATTTTTTGGGATTTTTCTATTTTTTTTTTAAATTTTTTCTGTTAGGGATACTCTAAGGATCAAGCATAGAATTTCTTAAGATGAACACTATTGATGGGTTCATCTAAAGGAATGCCTTCAAGTGTTGATAATGTATGAGCTCCTAATCCATAAACTATTGTAACAACAAAGTGTCCCAACCAATTAGGTTGAAACTTTCCCTTTTTGTCTTGATCCTGCCGGTTTCTCTGATTTTATTTTAGAACAAGATCACCTACTTGAAACTGTCTTTGTCTAATTTTCTTATTATAATTACGATGAAGGTGATTTTGATAGACCTGAAGGTGATCTTAAGTGTTGTAAGACACCTCTCGTCTAGTAACTTTAGGTCATGTGATCTAGCCACATTGTACTCTTCTTCATTAATGAGATGTTACATGGAAACTCTAAGAGAGCGGATCTTGGCCTCAATGGGTAAAATAGTTGCAGTACTATTGACTAAAGCATATGGAGTAGCATTGGTTGGGGTTCTGATACTGGTGTAATATACCCATAAGATGGGAGTGAGTTGCAAATGCCAATCACAACTAGCTTCATTGACTGTTTTCTTAAGGATTTTCAATATGGTTTTATTGGAAGCCTCAGCCTGGTCGTTACTTTATGGATAATAAGGGGTGGAGAAGTGATGTTGAATATGGAACTGAGTGCACAAGGCACAGACATCAGATTGGTTCTTGAAAGGTCTTCCATTATTAGTGACGATAGCAAGCGGAATACCATATCAACAAATGATATAGTGCAAGATGAACTTAGCTATCTGTGTACTAGTAATGTAAGTCATAGGAATGGCCTCTACCCACTTTGTAAAATAATCAGTGGTGGTGATTATGAATTTATGGCCATTATGGATGATGGATGGATTTTACCTTTGAGGTCGAGTCCCCACTATGAAAATGGTCATGGAGTAGTAACAGGTTGCAACTAGTGTGTTAGTGCATGAATTAGATCTCCATATTGTTGACATTGAAGGCATTTCTTAGAAAACTGGTGAACATCTTGTTCCATAGTAGGCCAATAATACCCTATATGCAATAACTTCTTAGCAAGGTTTGGACCAGTGGAATATGATCTAAAGACACCTTCGTCAACTTCTTGTAAAGCAATGTTAGCCTCTTCTGAGTTGAGACATATAAGTATGATACCATTGAGACTTCGTTCGTATAAGGTATCACCAAGGACAGTAATTGTGAAGCTCGATGGATAAATGTTTTCTTCTGGGTGCTGGTTAGGTTCAATGGAAGGGTATCATTATGGAGGTAGTCATAAATATCTTGTTACCAAGGAGAATTGGGACCAACAAGTTCGTAGATTAATTTAGTAGGTGGAACATTGAAAGATTTATAAGGAGTTGTTCGACCAAGAATTCACAGTGTTGAGTATTAATAAGCATGTATAGGAGGGATCCTATTGTTTTCATAGCATCAACAACTTTGTTATTCAATATAGTAATCTTTTCAAAGGAGATTTTGGAAAAATATTGCTTGAAATCATCAACCATCCTTTTGTAAGGAAGAAGTTTGTCATCTTTGGTCTAACATTCATCTGTAACCTATTGAATGATAAACTGAGAATCTCCATTAACTTGTAAGTACTTAATGTTCCATTGTACTATCATGCAGAGTCCTATAATTAAAGTTTCATATTCAACAATGTTATTGGTACAAGGAAAAGCTAGCCAATATGACTTAGGAATACAATCACCCTATGGTGTGATGAAAATGACTCTAGCTCCTGAACCATGTTGGGTATATGAACCATCAAAGTAAAGCTACCATATAACGGATGGATAGACATTGAATATCCCTTCATCTAGAAAATCAAGAAGCATAGGATGTGTATCTGTAATGGGAGCCTTTGCTAGTTGATCGGTGATGACTTGTCCTTTGATTGCTTTACAATCAACATACTAGATATCAAACTCACTAAGAATCATGACCCATTTTGTCAATCTGCCTATAAGAGCTGCCTTAGATAGGAGGTATTTAAATGGATCAACCTTGGATATAAGCTTAGTTTATTGATTTAGCATGTAATGTTGCAACTTTTAGGAAGCAAACACAACATCTAGACATACCCGCTCCATAGGAGTATAATTAAGCTCATAACCCACTAATGTGTGACTAATGTAATAGATGGCATGTTCCTTTCCTAATTCATCATGTTGATCTAGGAGAGCTCCAAGTATTGTTGATGTGGCAGAGATGTTTAACAATAAAGGTCTCCCTGAAACTAGTAATACAAACACTGGAGGTGTAGCAAGATATTCTTTTAATTGGTAAAATGCCTACTGACACTTACTATCCCATCTGAATGATACATCTTTACAAAGTAAGTGTAAAAAAGGTTGACATTTGTTAGTAAGTTTTTATATGAAATGCCTAATTGACTAGAGTTTACCTTGGAGGCTTCTTAGTTGTTTCAAGTTAGAGGGTGGAGCTATCTTAACTATAGCCTTGACTTTGGTAGGATCTACTTCAATTCCTTAATGAGAAACTATGTATCTTGACAATTTCCCTGATGTAATGCCAAAGACACATTTCTTGGGGTTGAGTCTAACTTGATATTATTCTAAACTGTTAAAAATTTGTGCCAAAACCTATAGACAACCATCTCTAGTAGCTAATTTTCCCAATAGATCATCAACATAATCTTCCATGATAGTGTGAAAAAGGTCATTTAATATAACAGTCATCGCTCTTTGGTATGTTGCTCCTACATTTTTCAATCTGAAAGGCATGACTTGCCAACAATAGGTACCCCATGGACATGTAAAAGTTGTCTTGTGTTGATATTCGGGTGCTATGATAATCTGTTGATCTTCTTATGTGGAGAGAAGTAAGATGAAAAAATGATAAAATTAAATATCCCCTCTCCCTCCCTCTCCCTCCCTCTCTCTCTCTCCATCTCCCTCTCCCTCTCTCATTTTAAAGGTCAAACACACCCTTCATACAAACAGTAAATGCAAACAAAATGAATTCAATTTTTAAACATACAAAGTGAATGGGTGCTGCCACAATAATGGGTTCCACTTTCTAGGACATCCTGATTTTTGCTAAAATCACATATTTTTAGAAAATATAATGATTTAAGCCTTGAAAGGTTCCATTTAAAGGATTTTAATTGAAGAGGGTTTGATCAAACCCCCTTGGATAGAACCCCGCTAGTTTTAAACCATACCTATAATGGAGTCTCCTCTACACCTATCAAAATGCTGATAAAAAATCACTTTTGATTTACCTTTTTGGGGATCAAATGAATTCATTTAAAATTTATGTTTTTTAAGTATGTAGTGCTTATTATAAGCTTCCCAAAACGTATAATTTTAAATATATTTAATTTGATATTCTATTTATTTTTTATTTCTTGTGAATGTAGGTTTTTCAATGAACATCAAGGTCTTTGTTTCACACATAAGAAAAAATAGGAAAATAAAGAAAAAAATTCTAAGAAATACATGTCCTCAAGGTATTGATGTTCTTATTCCAATAAAAAAATTGAATTCTGATACATACAAAAAAATTATTTTAGATAGAATATGCCTATGTCTAAATTATAATTGGTTTGACTTCAAAACTTAATTTAAAAATATTCAACAAAAATATTATGAAACCAAATGCATCCTCTAGATATCAGTGTTACCAATCTAAATTCAAAAGAATCAAAATTTTATCCTTTGTAGAAAAAAAGTTACATGCGACATAATACACATCACTTTAAAAAAATGTTGTTTACTATTAAAAACTAGTTATCAAAAGAGATGCAAAAAATTTTACAATTTAACTCCAAATTTTTTAAAAAATATATATTTAGAATCTACAGACAAAATCTCACAAATCACTAGTTCGCATCATCTTCAAATTCCTAACGGTTTAGCGGCTATAGGTGTTAGAAATTGAAGATTTAGTTCAAAATGTTGATTTCAATGTCAAGTTTGGCCAAAAAGGATAACCCATTATTGTGGGATGACCCAAATGAAATATATGTTAATGCCAAAGTTCAAACCCATGCTTCACACAAATAATAAATATATCAAATTAGAGTGAATACCAAAGTTTAAACGCACATTTCACATAAACAATAAGTAGATTACAAACTAAAACTCACTAACAAACATATTTAGATCGCAACTTGATTAATATCATAAAACTAATAATTACAATACATTCAAACATAAGCTAATGCCAAAGTTCAAATCCACGTTTCACACAAACAATAAATATATCAAATTAGAGTGAATGCCAAAGTATAACACACACTTTACACAAAAAATAAGTAGATTCCAAACTAAAACAAACTAAATGAACATATTTAGATTGTAAATTGATTAATATCGTAACACTAATTATTACAAAATTACTAGATTATATTGTCATTACCAAATATTGTAATGCTTGATAATTTCAATGCACCAATTAAAATGTCAAAGTCATTAAATGTGATGAAATAAAGAAAAAAAATAAAAAGAGAGATGCTAAATTTTATGCAATTAAAAAAAACTAACACCAGGCCTAAAAGAATGGTCATGGCCATTGGCCATTCCTCACAACCTTAGGAAGGGGGCCAATTCAACCCCTTCCAAATAAAAAATCATTTGTATTAAACAAATCAGTTTACATATCAATTTACATATTAGATACTGTAGAGCATCATGTTCTATAGTTGCTAGGCACCATATCCACTTGGTTTTTCATGGATATTGCATTCTACAACAATAATTTGTTTCAGAATGATATATATCTTTCTTGGAAAAAAATACTATCATTATCTGTTGGATGAACTTCATTACACTGCCCTTGCATAGGTGGTGATTGCCTTGTGGGGAACTCTGCTACGGTTTTTGATCCTCAATCAAATGTAGAATAAATATAGGTCCTCTCAATCAAATGTAGAATAATCTTAAACATGATGTGTAAAGTGGTAAGCCATGTTTTTTCACCCAAGAGATGTTTAACTTTAGACTAATAACTTGTTGAAACCTAGAGCTTGAATGTTTAATTAAACCTAAAAATAAAACATTGATTATTTGGATTGAAAATGACTTCACATCCAAAATACTTTTAAAACATTTCTCTCTAGAGGAATTACTCTATCACATTGAAGAGTTAATAAATCTAGAATTGCGTTAAACCCAATTAATAGTTGCCTAGGTTCAAAGTTAGTTTGAAGCCTCTAAGTGATCCAATTGGGAATCATATATAGTTATTCCTTCATTTAATCTTGTTGACAAATGTTAAGCCTGGAATGACATTATGTGAAAGTGGGTCTTTTGAGTTTCCACCAAAGTGCAAGCATAATTACACTACATGGAATATAGAAAGGTGTGAGATGGTTATTAATGTTTTGCGTTCCTCAAAATTGTTGTAGCTACCATTAGACATTAACCCACATATAACAATACAATAAATCAATGAAAGCTAAACTAATAACATAACACATATTTAGAATAGTGTTAGCATTACCACCATTTCTTACTAAAAAGATCTAGTTTTGAATTTTCTTTAATTACAATAACTCTCTTCCATAATGATACCTCAACCATTAGAGCTATTTATGATCCTATATAGAAAAGGTAGAGGCTAGGGATAAGATTTTGAGAGTAGTTATCTAAAAGAATGAATCTACTTAGGAGATAGTCAACTAATAGAACACAAATATTTAAGAGTCATTAACTAATAAGACATGTCTACCTAAGATGGAACTTTAATAATAATACAAATAGCATGCGAATAGTGAGAATCAATTAATAAATTATCCACAAATTATTACAGAGAATATCCATGGATTATTACAATGAGTATCAACTAATTATACTATAATAAATATATAAATGCATCTCAAAACCATACAATAGTGTGAGTAATTAAATACAATAACATCCCCTTTAAAATTTTCTTTAATAAAATGAAGGATGGAAGAATTTGTAATGCCCTGCCACAAAACCCTAGAGATAAGCTTAACTATGCATTACAAAAGTGCATTTTTTTTAGAAGAAATGACAATGAAATGCAGTTATAAATATAACACAACATCAGAGTTAAGCTGTAACCTCTAGGGATCTCATGGCTGCATTACTAATACTAACATAACCTAACTAGCAACCATGATTCATTCCAAATCCAAATGCATCAAAAGAATCAACACATATATTTCTATCATCATATGACTTCAGATAAGTACACACCAAGATCTTGCATACATGATTACAAAAATTTGTACAATTTCCCTTACAATAGAATACATCATTACAATGCTAACAGCATTGCTTCCTAGATACATAGGAGTGTATACATCCATATAATGCTACATGATTCATCTGATAAACATAACATAAGTATCTGTCTCATCAAACTAACCAAGAATAATGATCTGCTACAAGTGATATATCCTCCTTGTACTGGAGAAATAGAAAAGAGACCTGTTGGTTATTTTTCCCAAATCGGTAGACGGTTTGCCAGTTCCTATGCACGGGCAGATCTAGCCAATAGACTACGGGAGGTTGCATGAGCTGCCTCCCCTTCACTTCTGGTTCTGCCGCACCAAGGGGGTATCCCTATAACTAAAGGTGTAACATTGACTAGCTTAATGAAAAGAAGATTTAGCTTGATAGAAACAGGTAGAATACTCTCATGTGTGGACCAAGATGTGGATGATACATCACAAGGTTGGCAATATTCTTAGACATATGTGTTTGGTTGCGGATGAGAGTATGCAGGGGTCCTAATCCTACTCCTACAACTAACAGGTGGAAGTTATGGAAAGATGGATATGATGATTTGGATGCAAGACAAGGGGTTTTGGGTCATAATTACTAAACCAGGAGTAGACCGGTGCCTATCTCAGGGCAAGGAGTCAACTAGACATATGCAAGAGATGGTTTACAACTAGCATTCAAGTTTAAAGGGGTTGGATTGATGTTTGCCTTACAAACATCACCCAAAAATGGGTATTTAGCCGCCTCTACTTACAGATATCCTTGCTGACAAACAACCTTCTCCATGCTTAACCTAAAACAATTTAATCCACTCCTTGAATGGAAGTTAGAGATGAAGCATGTGATACAAAAACTTACACCCTAGAATCTGAGAAACCCTTAGCAGCCAGATTCAAAAGAAGGAAATACATGCAGCGAAGGAGACAAACAGATAAACACATGCATAAGAGTATTTTTCATCTATATCAACATGAAATTGAACATACGTGCAAAATACATTCATGATGCAACTCATAAACTTGAGAATGAGATAGAACAACCCAGGATCATGCCCTGTTCTTCATTATTTACACAAAAATACCTAGGTCTTCAACCACAAAAAATGAGTAACATAGTCCTCCTTATACAACAAGGAAGTGTACTCAACACATTAATTACAAGGCAAATAAAAAATTTGCCAGATACAATGCATGATCAGATTGGCACTCAAAATAGTCAATGTAGCATAGGGACAAGGAGAAAGGAGCAGATGGAATCGGGATCTGGGCTGCCACCTGAAGGTTCTCTTCGTAAGCCTGGTAGTTCACCTGTCGCCTCACCCATACTTCCCCACACAATTTGCCATTATTGCCTTAGCTACCTGCAGCCCCTTCTAAAATGCAGCAACAACATGCCTCTGTTGTTTTCCCCGCTCAAAAAAAATGACTACAAACACTCAGGAAAAAACCTTCGGTGTGGTCTCAAAGCATGGTCGTCGATCACCCTCCTGTCGCCAGGATCAATGGCGTCAAAATATACTGAAAAGTCGTCAGCCAGTGAAATTGTGCCACGTAGGCACCTCACATTTCTATCGCTGGCTTTTCCAATCACCATTTTGCCACTTTCGCCCTTGTATATGCAAAAAACATATGCATATACAATTGCCACTGTTCACCTTTCGAAAATCCTTTGTATATGCAAAATGCATATACATGCAACAGTTTAATATACAAGGCAGACCCCCAAATATTATGAAGCAAATCGGAACAAGGTAGCTAAATTTGATCTTCGCATTAGATCCAGCTTGTACATTGCTCCTTGTATATTTGTTTGTATGTCGCATATACAATGCAAACATACAAGCCAAATATACAAACAACAGAACCTCAAATTTTATACACTAGAATTGATTTCTCTGTTGGGCCTGAATTGTATCTCAGGAATGTATATTTGGTTGTATATCAAAATATACAACAACAAACATACAAGTGGTGGGCCCCTGCCTCACAACTATAGCAAATGCATATTTGCACCAACTCTTGTATATTTTCCTTGTATCTTTCAAATGCATGTCGACTTGTATATCAGAGATACATTCACCTTTATACATTTTTCTTTGCACATTTCGCTTGCATGTTCAACATACAAGCCCTATATACAAGCAGGGCTGATGTACATACAGCGAATATTCTCAAGAATCTGCGAAAGATTCCCCCCTTGTATATGCACATCCCAAGCCCAATATACATTCAAAAATGCATACAACTCAATTTTTCAAAGGCCGATTGGGATTTTTGACCCGCCAATGCATATTTTGACCTGCAACTTAATTTCAAAGCCCTAAAACCTAGGTGATCACCACCAGTGGCTCTATCTGGGGACGCATGCCTCTTTCAGGCATGGCGAGAACCTCAGAATCTCTGGTTTTGTAGATTGGGCCTTATCCATTGGGCAACAGAGTCTATCATACCAACTTGCATCACAAATTATATTTTGAAGATTATTTTGGTGGCCCTGGGTAGCCAAAAATGAAGAACCCATAACTTTATCCTGTCAAATGCCTGATTCCAAAACTGGATAACCCCAACCACAGCTGAAAACATTAAAACAATCTGCCCATATGTTGATCTATCAATTACATGCTTCACCATTTTTGAAAGCTTGGCACTGTCAGCACTACCTTTGTCACTCTACACCTTATAACCAGACATATGACCATACACACTATAATATTCTTCAGCATTAGGTAACATATGTATGTTATAATCCCTCAAGCAGTATATCCTCATATTGCATTTGGCAATATTCATTATCTACCTGGCTGTTGCATATAACCAAACACATATCCAGCTGATCCCAAAACTGAAAACACTTAGAAAAATATGAGACCCTCCATATCATTTTTATCACTCATTGACATTGAAAATAAATCTTGTTCTACCACAGCCATTGCCATCACTGCACATGTCTGGAACAACTGATGCTAAGCATTTATCATCCACAGTTTGCAAATTAGTATTATCATTTTCAAAACAGAGGGTTAGTTCTGTACCACTAAAAGTCATGACTCACAAAATCAAATGCATCCACAGGCTCATCATTAAAGGGGATTCACACTCATTGTGAAAGTCTTTGTTTCTTCTTCATGACAATCTATTTCTTTTTCATTATCAAATCTAAAGTCATAAGAAGAACAAACTTGATCCATGAATTGATCATGGATATCATCTTTATCATCTTTAATCTCTGATTGCCCCACATACAAAATTTCTATGACTTCAATGCACTCTGAAGTTGAACTATCTGCATCATTTTCCAATCCTCTAATGCTTCTTGATGAAATTGATATTGACTCTTGATGCATATGATTACAACTTTGCACAACTAGATCATTTAAACATGAATTCTCTTTGTTTAGGACAGGCATGCAAATATTACTTGGGAAATTATTGTTGTCAACTTCATTTGCTGGGTGAAATAAGACATCCTCCTCTATAACAGAAACATCATCAACTTGGAATGATGCAAAAACTGGGACAGCAGGGGTGTTAACACTTTGACATTCATCTTCAACATTTAGATTATATCCCTCATTAACATTTGGGACTACAGGGCAACAAATTTTTTTAGAGAAATAACCCTTTTGAATTCCATACTTCCAATTATTTTCAATGTCTATTGCAAACTGTCATGCCTAATGTAATGTGGTGGGCTATTTATCTCTCAATCTATAGCTCATTTTTCCTATCAAATGCTCCCAAATAGACAACTAGGCACAATGCATCATTAGGTCTCATGCATTCTGGTATTCTATTCAATGTCCTCATAAATTTGAGGTTAAAGGCTGGAATCAACTCATCCTCTTCAATATGGATATACATAAACCTAAAATCACTAATAACTGCATAATTAGAAATTCTTTCACCATATTGATCTAGAAATGCAGATTTAAAATCATGCCAAGAGCTGACAGAGTATGCTGGAAGATAGGAGAACCAGTCCCTTGCATCTTTATATAGAGATTGAACAAATAATCTCATAACTACATCTTCATGGTTTAATCTCAAAATCATCTACAACATTTATAAACTACTGCAAGTGTTTCTTAGCTGATTCATCTTCTGCACCATTAAAATTTGGGCAAATATTTTCTAATTTTAGATGGAAAAGCATTTGGATAGCCACAGCATGCCATCCAAAGATTTATGGGCTTATATCTGTCAAGTTTGAAACTCTTTCAATTGCATGGTTGGGACTGATTATTATGCATTGTTGCATTTGACACCTCCCTAGGGTTCATGGGATGATAATACATCATTATGTTCTTACAACCCTTTTCTTTTCAACTCAGATTTTTAATCATAGTATGACCTTAGGCCTTTAAAATACAAACTGCTATTTCAGCCTTCCTAAAGTCCTCTATATGAGTCTTTTGAACAATATTGCATGCCTTTGGAAATACAGATTAGGTTATAACAAAAGCGTGCAAGCTCTGCTTTCACCAATGTTTCCCTTTTAACCAGTGCTATTTCACCAAATAGGGAATCTTTTAAAACTTGTGTCAAATACTTGGATATGTTGCAGCTGCTGATAGGTTCATTCAATAGAGTTGCCACCTGTTTGGCAGAGGAATGTGCTTCAAACTAGCTAAAGCTAAAAATGCATTTCTTTCTTTCTGGGTCCCCTAACAGTAGAACCACACATAAAACTTTAAATTTCTGCAACAAAGCACTTCCAGGTCTAATTCTTCAATCCTTTAGACTCAGACTTTCATGGATATGACATTGATCTCCCCAGCAGAGTCGCCAAAATATGTTGGTTATTTTTCCTGAATCGGCAGAGGGTTTGCTAGTTCCTATGCATGGGCAGATCCGGCCAATAGACTACGGGAGGTTGCGTGAGCTGCCTCCCCTTCACTTATGGTTCTGCCACACCAAGAGGGGTATCCCTATAACTAAAGGTGTAACATTGACTAGCTTAATGACAAGAAGATTTAGCTTGACAGCAACAGGCAGAATACTCTCATGTGTGGACCAAGATGTGGATGATACATCACAAGGTTGGCAATATTCTTGGACATATGTGTCTGGTTGTGGATGAGAGTATGCAGGGGTCCTAATCCTACTCCTACAACTAATAGGTGGAAGTTATGGAAGATGGATATGATGCTTTGGATGCAAGACAAGGGGTTTTGGGTCGTAATTACTAACCCAAGAGTAGACTAGTGCCTATCTTAGAGCAGGAGTCAACTAGACGTATGCAAGAGATGGTTTACAACTAGCATTCAAGTTTGAAGGGTTGGATTGATGCTTTCCTTACAAACATCACCCAAGAATGGTGTATTTAGCTGCCTCTACTTATAGATATCCTTGCTAACAAACAACCTTCTCTATGCTTAACACCTAAAACAATTTAATCCACTCCTTGAATGGAAGTTAGAGATGAAGCATGTGTTACAGAAACTTATACCCTAGAATTTGAGAAACCCTTAGCAGCCAAAATTCAAAAGAAGGAAATACATGCAGCGAAGGAGACAAACAGATAAACACATGCATACGAGCATTTTCATCTATATCAACATGAAACTAAACATACGTGCAAAATACATTCATGATGCAACTCATAACTTGAGAATGAGATAGAACAACCTAGGATCATGCCCCATTCTTCATTATTTACACAAAAATGCCCAGGTTTTCAACTACTAAGAATGAGTAACACAGTCCTCCTTATACAACAAGGAAGTGTACTCAAGACATTAATTACAAGGCAAATCAAAAAATTTGCCAGATACAATGCATGATCAGATTGGCGCTCAAAATAGTCAATGTAGCAGAGGGACAAGGAGAAAGGAGCAGATGGAATCAGGATCTGGGCAGCCGCCTGAAGGTTCTCTTCGTAAGCCTGGTAGTTTACCGTGTCGCCTCACCCATACTTCCCCCGGACAATCTACCATTAATTGCCTCAGCTACTCGCAGCCCCTTTTGAAATGCAGCAACAACATGCCTTTGTTGTTTTCCTACTCAAAAAAATGACTTCAAACACTCAGGAAAAAATCTTCGCTGCGGTCTCAAAGCATGGCCGTCGATCACCCCTCCTGTCGCCAGGATCAATGGCGTCAAAAAATGCTGAAAAGTTGTCAGCCAGTGAAATTGTGAGACGTAGGCACCTCACATTTCTATCGCTGACTTTTCCAATCACCATTTTTCCACTTTCGCCCTTATATATGCAAAAAACATATGCATATACAATCGCCACTGTTCACCTTTCAAAAATCCCTTGTATATGCAAAATGCATATACATGCAACAGTTTAATATACAAGGAAGAACCCAAAAATATTATAAAGCAGATTAGAAACTTATTCGGGTTCGGCTTTGCATCTTGACCTTTGTATCTTCGCTTGTATATCAGCATATATACAAGCATCCAAACATACAAGCCGTGGACGCCAGCCATTGAATTAGCTGATTTAATCTTCGCATCAGATCTGGCTTGTACATTGCTCCCTTGTATATTTGCTTGTATGTCACATATACAATGCGAACATACAAGCCAAACTATACAAACAACGGACCTCAAATTTTATACACTGGAATTGATTTCTCTATCGGGCCCGAATTGTATCTCAGGAATGTATATTTGGTTGTATATCGAAATATACAACCGCAAACATACAAGTGGTGGGCCCTTGCCTCGCAACTATAGCAAATGTATATTTGCACCAACTCTGGTATATTTTCCTTGTATCTTTCAAATACATGTCGACTTGTATATTAGAGATACATTCACCTTTATACATTTTTCTTTGCACATTTTGCTTGCATGTTCAACATAGAAGCCCCGATATACAAGCAGGGGCCGATGTACAAACAACGAATATTCTCAGGAATCTACGAAGGATTCCCCCCTTGTATATGCACATCCCAAGCCTGATATACATTCAAAAATGCATACAACTCAATTTTTCAAAGGCGATTGGGATTTTTGACCCCGCCAATGCATATTTTGACCTGCAACTTAATTTCAAAGCCCTAAACCTAGGTGATCACCACTAGTGGCTCTGTCTAGGGATGCATGCCTCTTGCAGGCATGGCGAGAACCTCAGAATCTCTGGTTTCGCAGATTGGGCCTTATCCATTGAGCAACAGAGTCTATCATACCAACCTACATCACAAATTATATTTTGAAGATTATTTTGGCAGCACTGGGCAGCCAAAAATGAAGAACCATAACTTTATCCTGTCAAATGCCTGATTCCAAACTGGATAACCCCAAAGCATAGCTGAAAACGTTAAAAAAATCTGCCCATATGCTAATCCTATCAATTACATGCTTCACCATTTTTGAAAGCATGGCACTGTCAGCACTACCTTTGTCACTCTGCACCTTATAACCAGACATATAACCACACACACTATAATATTCTTCAGCATTAGGTAACATATGTATGTTATAATCCTCAAGTAGTATATCCTCATATTACATTTGGCAATATTCATTATCTACCTGGCTGTTGCATATAACCAAACACATATCCAACTGATCCAAAAACTAAAAACACTCAGAAAATATGAGACCCTCCATATCATTTATATCACTCATTGACATTGAAAATAAATCCTGATCTACACACCCATTGCCATCACTGCACATGTCTGAAACAACTGATGCTAAGCATTTATCATCCACAGTTTGCAAATCAGTATTATCATTTTCAAATAGAGGGTTAGTTCTGCACCACTGAAAGTCATGACTCACAAAATCAAATGCATCCACAAGCTCATCAGAAAGGGGATTCACACTCATTGTGAAAGTCTTTGTTTCTTCTTCATGACAATCTATTTCTTTTTCATTATCAAATATAAAGTCACAAGAAGAACAAACCTGATCCATAAATTGATCATGGATATCATCTTTATCATCTTTAATCTTTGATTGCCCCACATACAAAATTTCTGCTACTTCAATGCACTCTGAAGTTGAACTATCTGCATCATTTTCCAGTCCTCTAATGCTTCCTGATGAAACTGATATTGACTCTTGATCCATATGATTACAACTTTGCACAATTGGATCATTTAAACATGAATTCTCTTTGTTTAGGACTGGCATGCAAATATTACTTGGGAAATTATTTTTGTCAACTTCATTTGTTGGGCAAAATAAGACATCCTCCTCTATAACAGAAACATCATCAACTTGGAATAATACAAAATTGGGACAATAGGGGTGTTAGCACTTTGACATTCATCTTCAACATTTAGATTATATCCCTCATTAACATTTGGGACTACAGGGTAGCAAAATTTTTTAAAGAAATAACCATTTTGAATTCCATACCTCCAATTATTTTCAATGTCTATTGCAAACTGTCGTGCCTGATGCAATGTGGTGGGCTCCTTATCTCTCAATCTATAGCTCATTTTCCTATCAAATGCTCCCAAATAGACAACTAGGCACAATGCATCATTAGGTCTCATGCATTTTGGTATTCTATTCAATGTCCTCATAAATATGAGGTTAAAGGCTGGAATCAACTCATCTTCTTCAATATGGATATACATAAAATCACTAATAACTGCATAATCAGAAATTCTTTCACCATATTGATCTAGAAATGTAGATTTAAAATCATGCCAAGAGCTGACAGAGTATGCTGGAAGATAGGAGAACCAGTCCCTTGCATCTTTATCTAGAGATTGAACAAATAATCTCATAACTACATCTTCATGGTCAATCTCAAAATCATCTACAGCATTTATAAACTGCTACAAGTGTTTCTTAGCTGATTCATCCTTTGTACCATTAAATTTGGGCAAATATTTTCTAATTTTAGATGGAAAAGCATTTTGATAGCCACAGATGCCATCAAAGTTTATGGGCTTTGAATGGTTGGGATTGATTATTATGCATTGTTGCATTTGACACCTCACTAGGGTTCATGGGCTGATAATACATCATTATGTTCTTACAACCCTTTTCTTTTCAACTCAGATTTTTAATCACAGTATGACCTTAGGCCTTTAAAATACAAACTGCTATTTTAGCCTTCCTAAAGTCCTCTATATGAGTCTTTTGAACAATATTGCATGCCCTTTTGAAATATAGATTAGGTTATAACAAAAGCATGCAAGGTCTGCTTTCACCAATGTTTCCCTTTTAACCAGTGCTATTTCACCAAATAGGGAATCTTTTAAAACTTGTACAAATACCTGGATATGTTGCAGCTACTGATAGGTTCATTCAACAAAGTCGCCACCTATTTGGCAGAGGAATGAGCTTCAAACTGGCTAAAGCTGAAAATGCATTTCTTTCCTTCTGGGTCCCCCAACAGTAGAGCCACACATAAAACTTTAAATTTGCTACAACAAAGTACTTCTAGGTCTAATTCTTCAATCCTTTAGACTCAGACTTTCATGGATATGACATTGATCTCCCTAGTGGAGTCGCCAAAATCTATTGGTTATTTTTCCTGAATCAGCAAAGGGTTTGCCAGTTCCTATGCACGGGCAGATCCAGCCAACAGACTACGGGAGGTTGCGTGAGCTACCTCCCCTTCACTTTTGGTTCTGCCGCATCAAGGGGGGTATCCCTATAACTAAAGGTGTAACATTGACTAGCTCAATGACAAGAAGATTTAGCTTGACAGCAATAGGCAGAATACTCTCATGTGTGGACCAAGATGTGGATGATACATCACAAGGTTGGCAATATTCTTGGACATATGTGTCTGGTTGTGGATGAGAGTATGTAGGGGTCCTAATCCTACTCCTACAACTAACAGGTGGAAGTTATGGAAAGAAGGATATGATGATTTGGATGCAAGACAAAGGGTTTTGGGTCATAATTAGTAACCTAGGAGTAGACCAGTGCCTATCTCAGGGAAAGGAGTCAACTAGACATATGCAAGAGATGGTTTACAACTAGCATTCAAGTTTGAAGGGGTTGGATTGATGCTTTCCTTACAAACATCACCCAAGAATGGGTATTTAGCTACCTCTACTTACAGATATCCCTGTTGACAAACAACCTTCTCCATGCTTAACCTAAAATAATTTAATCCACTCCTTGAATGGAAGTTAGAGATGAAGCATGTGATACAGAAACTTATACCCTAGAATCTGAGAAACCCTTAGCAGCCAAATTCAAAAGAAGGAAATACATGCAGCGAAGGAGACAAATAAATAAACACATGCATAAGAACATTTTTCATCTATATCAACGTGAAACTGAACATACGTGCAAAATACATTCATGATGCAACTCATAAACTCGAGAATGAGATAGAACAACCTAGGATCATGCCCTGTTCTTCATTATTTACCCAAAAATGCCCAGGTCTTCAACCACTAAAAATGAGTAACACAGTCCTCCTTATACAACAAGGAAGTGTACTCAACACATTAATTACAAGGCAAATCAAAAATTCACCAGATACAATAAATGATCAGATTGGCACTCAAAATAGTCAATGTAGCAGAGGGACAAGGAGAAAGGAGCAGATGGAATCAGGATCTGGGCTGCTGCCTGAAGGTTCTCTTCATAAGCCTGGTAGTTTACCTGTCACCTCACCCATACTTCCCTGCACAATTTGCCATTATTGCCTCAGCTACCCGCAGCCCCTTCTGACATGCAGCAACAACGTGCCTCTATTGTTTTCCTACTAAAAAAAAATGACTTCAAACACTCAGGAAAAAACCTTCGCTACGGTCTCAAAGCATGGCCGTCGATCACCCTCCTGTCGCCAGGATCAATGGCGTCAAAAAATGCTAAAAAGTCGTCGGCCAGTGAAATTGTGCCACGTAGGTACCTCACATTTCTATCGCTAACTTTTCCAATCACCATTTTTCCACTTTCTCCCTTGTATATGCAAAAAACATATGCATATACAATCGCCACTGTTCACCTTTCGAAAATCCTTTGTATATGCAAAATGCATATACATGCAACAGTTTAATATACAAGGAGGACCCCAAAATATTATAAAGCAGATTGGAAACTTATTCGGGTCCGGCTTGCATCTTGACCTTTGTATCTTTGCTTGTATATCAGCATATATACAAGCATCCAAACATACAAGCTGCGGACACCAGCCATTGAATTAGCTGAATTTGATCTTTGCATCAGATCTGGCTTGTACATTGCTCCCTTGTATATTTGCTTGTATGTCGCATATACAATGCAAACATACAAGCCAAATATACAAACAACAGACCTCAAATTTTATACACTGGAATTGATTTCTCTGTCAGGCCGAATTGTATCTCAGGAATGTATATTTGGTTGTATATCGAAATATACAACCACAAACATACAAGTGGTGGGCCCCTGCCTCACAACTGTAGCAAATGTATATTTACAACTCTTGTATATTTTCCTTGTATCTTTCAAATGCATGTCGACTTGTATATCAGAGATACATTCACCTTTATACATTTTTGTTTGTACATTTCACTTGCATGTTCAACATACAAGCCCAATATACAAGCAGGGCCGATGTACATACAGCGAATATTCTCAGGAATCTGTGAAAGATTCCCCCCTTGTATATGCACATCCCAAGCCCGATATACATTCAAAAATACATTCAACTCAATTTTTCAAAGGCCAATTGGGATTTTTGACCCGCCAATGCATATTTTGACCTGCAACTTAATTTCAAAGCCCTAAACCTAGGTGATCACCACCAAGACCAATGGAGATAAAGCACAACCACCTGACCATGTGGAACCCTAAGGTCCACCCCCGTGCTAGGAGATAACAATAAGGTCCCACAACAAGAACGGTCAGGTAGACAATAACTATGAAGAACAAGGACCACACTTGACTACAACAACATAAGTCAATAATCAAAGATCACTTCCAGAGGCAACCACACAACGAATGGGGAGAGCACAACTAGGGAATGCTATACTGTAGTAGGGAGAAGTGTCATCACATAGTTTGTCATAGGTTATCCTGGTAGGCCTTCCTAGGCCCCGGCCCCATCTGGGGTTGTCTTGGCAGCCTCTCCCAACCTCCGACCCCCATACTTGAATTCATACGGAATCAACATACCTTTCATGAGGACAAGGTAGTTGATCTTGCCATTCCATGCCTTCTCATCTCATCTCAAGCCTAAATGAGAACTTGAGCCATGAGTGATGCATCAACTTATCAAGTGTTTAATGTGATTAACTACCCAACCCCTTAATTCATTAATTAGGTTGTCAATGAGTTAAGAAACTCCCACATGGGTTGTCCTGGATGCCACTTTGGGTGCCGACCCCCATTGAGAGCCACTCCCTACTTGCATCTAGAAGACCCTACTCATCAAGAAAGACATTTAATATCATAATGAAAGTATAAATAAACATTGCAAGACATTAACCTTCTTGCATACCAACTTAATCACAAGGATAAATCCACAATTCAATGCCCATAGCTTCCAAGTGAAGCAAACCATAACAACATACTGTCTTACAATAATTGATGTCTCCCCAATACGAAGTCCAACACAATATCTTATCACAAGCCCAATACAAAAACAAACCACAACATCCAAGATAGACTTTATGACCACACCATGATACATTTTCAACATAATATAACATAACATAAACATGAAATCAAGACATCATAGACCATGCCTCTGGAAACTAAACCTTGATATTATACACATAGCCCTACTACGACCAATGAACCAACTTACACAAGTTTCACTTAAGTTATGGAATTCACCTCACAATAAAGCAATTTTCTAAAAGTAATACTTATAACTTAATTCTCAAATACATTGTTTGTAAACCTTAATCCAATCTATTAATCAATTTCGACTAAACAAAACCATTATAAAGGAATCATAATAAAAACGATGTCAATTTAAATTAAATTTCATCAACTATCAAATTAACCAACGTAATACTGTCATTCATTCTATTTATTAACTTACCCAAAAATATAATTATCAATCAATGAATGATAATATTATTCTAAATTCCTAATTTATTTGGGTATTTAACAAATCAATTATTATGAATGATAATACTAATAATAGTAATAGTAATAATAATAATAATAATAATAATAATAATAATAATAATAATAATAATAATAATAATAATAATAATAATAAATACCACGAATCGTTGGATAGCAATTATTTTTCATCCAAAGGCAAGTATATATATATAATATATATAACATTCTAGGCTAAAGAAAAGAAAACAAATTAACAGAAATATAATTTATTTAGGCATTAATGTGCTTCAACTTATCCTGAAGTAAAACATATAAATAGAATGCAATCCTCATTACAGAATTATGCATGGCATAAATAATGAAGGAAAAAGTGAATGAATTGCTTAGACACAGACAAGCTTCATTTCCCAAGAAAGGGAAGTTGCTAAACTTACAGGCAACGAACTAAATGAAGTTGAAATGCTTAAGAAACTTCTAAACAAATGCAATGCATAAACAGGCACGTGAACTGTCTGACAGAGCACCTCCAAGAGAGAGATCATCCCATGAAATACAATGATTGTAGGATATAGACAAGATGGAATTGTAGAAAGGACTATAGAAACTTTCATGCAAATATGATTAGCAGATGCAAAACCAGACACTGCAACCTTTGCCACATCTGCTCAGCTGGAGCATGCGGCCCTGGGTTTAGTGGCTGAGAGATGTACATACTTCGATCACATTTATAACCCTTATTGTGTTACTTCTACAGTGATCAATACATGCACATGGTTGAGCTTCTTGCCCATGTTGGGCTATCTTGAGGACACTCCAAAATTTTCATTTGGATGACAGTGAAATTGTGGTGATTTGTGGGAATATGTTTTCTATATGCCTAAAGCTTATACAAGGATATAGGCTTATGAGTATTTGCAGTTTGACTACCTTTTTGTAAGAACCCTAAATGCTATTATCCTCTCAATCATCCATGCAAAAGTAACAGGTTGATTGCGCTAATGGAGGATAAGGAACTAATAAAAAACACAAGCAAAAGAGTAGAATAGACTATTACATTGATTTGATTAATTAAATTTTACAGGTAGAAGTCTCTTGGCCTGTCATCATTACTTGATATAGATTGAAGGCTTAAGAAACTTTCAGGCAATAATATTGGTAGTTGCAAAATCAATATTTTCCGCCTATGCCTAAATCAGAACTTTGGAACAGGGTATGGACATCCATCAAGCATAATATATAAAAAAATAAGATTGCACTTTGTAATGCATAGTTAAGCTTATCTCTAGGGTTTCATGGCGAGGCATTACATTTGGTATCAAAGCCAGGTTTACAACACTAGGTACTCTGGGTTTATATGAGCCCATTATGTTATCTTAGTTGCTTAGATTCTGTAGATTATGTTTTCCCTTTGTGTCTTCCTCGCCTAACAACTTGAGGTTGTCCCTTGGTGGTGTTTGTATAAGAAGATGCCTAGAGGTCGAGGTCGAGGTCAGGATGCGAGATCTCTACCCTTATCCTGTTGCAGGCTTCCAGGAGTAAGCCTAATCCTAGGGGGAGGATGTAGTGCCCCTCATTTTTGCTTTCTGTGAGACTAATAGTTGTTAGGTCTGGACATTATGCTATCTTGTCGATGATGGATCTACTACTATGATGACATTTGATGATATTGTTAGTAACTGATTATTTTATCTTAATTGTTAAGCAACTACATGTTGTTCATAATGTGGGTATTTGTTTGATGCGTTGGTGAAAGGGACAGTGTCGCATTACTCATAGGTGAGTACCCTACCACACTGCAAATCCCTTTCATGGTGTGTTAGACTGTATGATTATATATCTATTGTTCGACCATTTCATTTGTTGTAGGTTGCAGGTATCAGGCATCAACTCCACCTGAATTGACAAATATGAGTGTGCCTTAACACCAATGGAAACCATTGAACAGAGATAGCATAAGGTCCCTAGCCATGTCACCATCCTCAAAGAGGATGAGTATTCAGTCTTGTACCTTGTGTGGCAAATTCCAGATTTTGTTCCAGTTGGAGAATACAGTTATTTATACTCATGTACTAGTCGTGTGTATCAGTAAAATCATAATGTATGCACTCCAATGTAATCAGAAAAGAGATATTGTAACAATGTAAATGTCTACTCTCTCTGTAAAGGAAATTGTAATTTTACTTGTGATACTTTATACGGGAATCTTGATGTTTACTCATTTGATGTTATATTATGAAGTAAATGTATGTGTTAATTCATTTGATGCAATAGATTTAGAATGAGTCATGGATGTTAGTTAGAACATGTTAATAATTAGTAATGCAGTCATGGAATCCCTAGAGGATAATGCTCAATTTAATGATATGCATAAATATGTTAAACATTACTTTGTTATTTCTCTCTTTTAAAAAAAAAATTGCCCTTTTTTATTGCATAACTGAGATTTTCTCTAGGTTTTCGTGGTAGGGCATTACAGAATTAATGAACTATCATGCCTTGACAATACCTTCCTTCACTCCCAAAGGTTGCCTAAGTTGAACAAATCTAGCCTCAAGCAAGGTCTTCATGAAGATGTTTGCATTTTGTTCATATGTATGAGAAAACTTAAGATCAATGACCTTGTCATGGATGAGTTGCCAAATAGATTGCATAAAAATATTAATTAGCTTTGGGTGTTGGTGCTCTAGTTGGCTGCAAGAGATGTGGATAACACTTTGATTATTGCACCAAAGTGTTATAGATTGGAGCAAGTGCATGAAAATGGGGGAGAAAAAGGGGTTCAAAAGTGGACACTTTTTTCTTATGTGGAGAGAAGTAAAATGAAAAAATGATAAAATTAAATACCCCTTCTCCCTCCCTATTCTCCTCTTTCTGTCTCCCTCTCCCTCTCTTAGTCTCCCTCTCTCCCTGTCCCTATCCCTGTCCCTTTCCCTCTCCCTCTTCCTCTCCCCCTTGCCCTCTCCCTTGCTCTCTCACTCTTGGTCTCCCTCTCCATCTTCCTCTCTTTCTAAAAAATAATAAAATTAAATACCTACTCTCTCTCTTTCTTACGTCTCATTTTTATGAACAATATGATTATTCTAGTTTAGTGAACAATTACTATGTTTGACTTTTACCTTAAGTATATTGCATGTGTGAAGGTAATTATTATGAGTTATATTGATGAAAATTAGAAATTTTTTTAAATATTGAATATTGTAGAGATGATTACAATGATTTGCCTCAGCTATGTTTTGGAGACACTAACCTATTGACGTTGATTTGAGTGTGAATGAATGCAGGTACTGTCGAAGACGAGAACATGGTTGAGGTAGAGGTGTTCTAGCAACTTGGCAAGAACTAATGGATGGAGTACCTTGATGCAATCACACACATCACGTAGTTGCATATGCATTATTTAATGGCTTTTATTGCATTAAAGAGTGGTTATTAATCATTTTCGAATGCATGATGAGATTACTTAGATTTAATGTCTTTTCAATATATCTTCAAATGATGTATTGTATGTTATTTAAATAAATGATAAAATATTGTTTATAGACGTTTGGAAGTTAATATGTTTCTTAAAAATAAATAAATATATTAAATTATATATATAAATATGCAATATTATATTGCATTTCTCTTCTTGATTATTTAAATGGTTTTGTTTTTATAAGACAATAGTTAAATTATATTAAAATAGCCTTTTATATTTAGACAAAGAATGAAGGAATTTAAAATTAGTTACTTTCATTCATGCGACAGTAGGTTTAAGTAAATGGTTTTATTTTATATTAATTGGAATGGAGAGCCTTTTAAATATTATTATTTTTCATGCAAATTGGAAAATAAATTGTAGTTTCTAAACCTAAATTTTGGGATCACCAAAAATAAGAGAGAGAAACTTTGATAAAAAGAGTTCTTGGTAGCCAGAAACACCACAAACTCATAAGAGGACCCCACGATTTGCAGAGAAGTAAGCTAGTTTTTCTTGAGTGACAGAGGCGAGAAGGAATTGCAGCGACAGGAGAAAGATAAAGAGGCAGCAACATCAGCTGCATACTCTTCACCAATCACTATTTTCCTAGGTTTTTCATCTAATATTTCTTGTGTTATAATTACATTGATTTGGCTGTTTCAAAAATGGTTTTATGAGTTGTTGTTGGGTGACTATTTTTTGTTTAGTCATCCTATGTATGCTGGTTGTCCCTATGTATGTTGGCCGCTTATCTTTTTTCTTGACCGATTGACTAATTTTCTGAGTCGTCCTTTTCTTGTTTTCTGCCTGGGTGAATTTGCAAACCTAGATCGACCTACATATCTTGGTTGCTATCTTTATTTTTCCTTCTGGCTGCCTAGTGCTATGTTGAAACCCAGTCATTGTTTTCTGATTTGGATTATTTAAACTAATTGAAAAACTCTTTATAAATTTCCAGATCGCTGTTGGCTTTTTCTTGTCAGACATTAATATGACTGTATTTTCATTCTTATGCTGGCTAAAAATAGTATTAAATTAGAAAATCAAGCTCCTTAGGTTAAACATCAACCTCTGAAATTTAGATAGAAATCATATGTTAATGTAGCTTTATTTTTAGTTTTATATGTTCCTGTAGCTTCATTTTCAGTTTTATATGTTCATGTAGCCCTGTTAAAGACTTGATAAAACATTATGTAACTACAAAATTTAGAGACAATAGACTACTGTTCTATTTTCTTTTGAAAGTTGAAAACCTTTTATATTTACTTTTTAACTAAAAACTGAAGTAAACGTTGTTCTCTGTTCACTGTCCTTATTCCTACAACAGTTCCTATTGCAACTGTGACAGGAAGTCTGATTCTATTGTTTTCATTGTTTTCAAAACTTCCTGTCACAAGATTGATAGTAAGGTAGATTCATATTGTAGAAATTCTATTCTTGAAGACTTAATGACTGAAATACTAGATTAGAAAACTATATCAATTTGATAAACTTATGATTGAAATTGTTTGATCAAGAGATCGATTCTTTCTTGAAAGTGTATTTTTCTGTAATTGATATTTTGGGAAAAGGGATTGGATTGATTAATTGAAAAATTGTAGTTTCGATTCTTTACTTTATTTTCTTGCTTCTTGGGGAAAGAAGTAGTTTTTATATAGGAATGTATTTGGTTACTTTAACGACTAGGATGTCGAATGTGGATTTATCAGAGATGGCTTATCCTCTTTTTGGGAATTGAACTAGGTTACTTATAAATGATTAGATCTAATTAGAATGACATTGAAATAGATGTTTATTGTCTAGCAAACTTATTTATTGATATCTCTGCCACATCCTATTGTGAGACTATTTGCTATCATTATTAGAATTGCACATTCAGACATTAGGGTTGCATTGGGTGTTCCCTCCTACTAGTTGTTACTAGGTACCTAGATATTTCACATAGGGCTGGGTTTCCTTTGTTTCATGAAGGGGTCCAGGGAAGTGTAAATACTTCATGGTTGGGTGGAAAAGCACTCGAGCCATGTTCCCATCTCTCGGCTTGCATGTGGTGGGCCACTTGGTTCGTACAGTTGAAGAGTATTGATTTTATTTATTATTGTTGTACATGTTTATTGTACCCTATATTGGATGTATTATGGCATGCTTTACAAAGGATTTATGTATATCATTTTATAGTGCTTGTTATTTAGATTAAGAACGTGATTATGTAAGATTTAATGAAATTGAGATTCATATTTATGAGATTATCTTTTATTTGAGATATTGTGATTAAGCGGATTAATTACACCTTTTATCTTTGAATGTTGTATCTAAGTGGATTATTTACATCTTTTTCGTTTGGATATTGCAATGTTGTATTTAAGTGGATTGTTTACTTCATTTATTTTTGAGTTGGTTTAAATGCTTTTACATGACTTGTGAGGCTTTATATTTGGTATCATAGCTCTAGGTTTAACACTAGTGCCTTTGTTTGGGACTATTGTGCTAAAGTTGTGAACTTGATACAGATTATCCATCATGAATACTATAAACATTGATCATGGTGATGGATCAGGAAGTAGTTGAGGTAGAGGGTCACGTGGAGGTGCACATGGAGGTGCTCATGACGGTTGAACCACTGGGGATTGTGGAGATGCTGGTAATGACCAAGATGGAAGATTTGACTGTATTCTTGATCTCTTGATCTGATAGGACACAAGGATGAATACTCTTGAATAGGAGATCAGAGGAATTCCTAGAGGCCAGAATGCTAATAAAAACCTAAGGGTTGAGGTGCAAAATGAGAATCCAAGGATAGAAGTTTCAGTTCCTAAAGTTGGAGGTATTGTTGATAATCAAGCAAAGATAGAAGAAGAATTGGGGAAAGACCTCAAGAAAGTATCACCACCAAAATTTAATGGAAAGACAATTGGAGATGGAGCCAAGTCCTAGATAATTGAAATGGAGAAATACTTTGGATTCTAAAACCTTTCAGATCACACAAAGGCTATGTGGGGATCTTACCAGTTGATTGGAGAAGCAACAACATGATGGGATAATGAGAAGGCAGATAAGAAGCTGTTACTTGGTTAAATAATTTAGGAGATTTTCTTACAATTGTTTAGGAAAAGATGGTTACCACTATTATTCTTCGACAAGAAGATGACAAAGTTTAAAAATTTCATTCAAGGAGGTATGTTCGCAACCAAATATTGGGAAAGGTTTTCTCACCTACTTAAGTATGTTCCATAGTATCAGATAAATGAGAGATTTCGGATCATAAAATTTATTCTGGGATTGAGGCTACAGATTGGAGCTGAGGTAAACATTCATAACCCACTCACTATGGATGCTACTTTTGAGAAAGCAATAAAGCAAGAGTAGAGGTTGCAGCAGATAGTGAATTACCATAAGCAAAGAGATGTTAAGTTTTCAAATAAGAAACCATAGAATAATCAACAGAACTATCAACATAATAAAAGTAATAATTCTTACGATGGAAATGGTGGAAACAAAAGAGGTGGCCATAACAACAGAAAAAATAATCAAAGGGAAAGAGTTGAAGGAATAAGAGCACCTAAGGGTGGATGTTACAACTGTTGGGGAGAGCATTATGCAAATGCATGTCCACATAAAAGAGGAAACAAGAATCAACAAGGAGCACCACAACATTAGATACATACCGTAGTGGATAATCAAAAAGCATATTTTCAAGCAGCACCTATTTAGTTCCAAGGTAAGCTCTATGGACTACATGTTTCAATTTTGATTGATACTGGTTCCTTAGAATGTTTTATAGATCCTGGAGTATTTTCTAAGTTATCTATTAGACCTAGACATATGGAAAACTCTTGGATGGTACAATATGGCAATAGTGCAGAAAAGAGGGTAGACTCATGTCTATCATGTAGTGAGTTAGAGCTTCCTAGTTTTTAGACACAAGTGAATCTATATGTAGCACCTTTAGGCTCTTAAGTGTAATTTTAGGAATCAATTGGTTAACTGAACATAAGTCTCTAGTAAACTATGAAGACAAGGTTGTTAGATGTTTGGATGACCTAGGGAATCAAGTAGAAATTAATGGATCAAAGAGACCTTTAGAGCTTAGACAAATCTTGGCTATGCAATTGAAGAAAGCCAAGAGGAAAGGATGTGCCATTTATGTTGTCCAAGTAAAGGACCTTGACAAAGAAGAACCAGTGTTCAATGACTATCCAATCCTTAGGGATTTCAGAGATCTATTCCTTGTAGAGTTGATAGAGTTTCCACCGAAGAGAGAATTTGACTTCTCAATTGACTTGCTACCAGGGATTGAGCCACAATCTAAGGCACCCTATATAATGACTACTACAGAGTTGTATGAGCTTAAGGCACAATTACAGGAGTTGCTAAATCAAGGGTTCATTAGACCTAGTGTGTCACCATGGGGCGCACTAGTTATCTTTGTAAAGAAGAAGAATGGTACTTTGAGATTATGCATTGATTATAGAATGCTTAACAAAGCTACTATAAAGAACAAGTATCCACTCCCAAGAATAGATGAGCTCTTTGATCAGATGAAAGGAACAACAATGTTCTCGAAGATAGACTTTAGATCTGGTTATCACCAATTGCAGACTAAGGATGAGGACATCTCTAAAACAACTTTTAGGACTCGATATGGTCACTATGAGTTCACAGTAGTACCATTTGGGTTGACTAATGCTCCGGTAGCTTTCATGAATTTGATGAATAGCATTTTCAAAGATTGTTTAGATGATTTTGTGTTGATCTTCCTTGATGACATATTGATATATTCTAAATCAATGGAAGAGCATGAAAGGTATTTGAGGATTGTTTTGTAACATCTGAGAGAGAGAAAACTTTATGGTAAATTATCTAAGTGTACATTCTTTCAAGATAAAGTGCACTACCTTGGTCATGTGATCTCAATAGAAGGGAGTGCAGTTGATCCTAAGAAGATAAAAGAAATAATGGAATGGCCTGCACTATAGAGTGTGACAAAAGTCAAAAGTTTTATGGGACTTGTAGGTTATTATAGGAAGTTTGTGGAAGGTTTCTCATCCATAGCAACACTGATTACTGCACTACAAAAGAAGGGTAAGAAATTTGAATGGACCAAAAGGTGTGAGCAAGCTTTCCAAGTGTTAATGGAAAAGCTCACAACTGCTCCTATCCTGACCATACCAGATCCTAATGGGCACTTTATAGTTATAACAGATGCTTCGGGGGAAGGATTAGGAGGAGTATTGATGTAGAATGAGCAAGTGGTTGCCTATGAGTCAAGAAAGTTAAAGCAACATGAGTTCAACTATGCGCCGCATGATCTTGAATTAGTTACCATAGTTCATGCACTTCAGATGTGGAGACATTATCTTCTAGGTAAGCCCTTTGAGTTAAAGATAGATCATCTAGGGCTCAAGTATATATTTATTCAACCTAACCTTAATGTACGACAAAGAAGATGGTTAGAATTCCTTAGTGAATATGACTTTGGAATTAAGTATATGAAAGGAAATGAGAATAGAGTAGCAGATGCTCTTAGTAGGAGAAGACATTTGGCTACCATTGTTACCATGAGATCCAATTTGAAACATAAAGTGATTCAAAATCTTCAAGGGGATGATCATTATGAAAGAGTTAATCAAGCTTTGGAAGTAGACCCCTTAGATCACAGGTTTGATGGCTATGTTATTGAATCAGATGGACTTTTGATATTTCTGGGAAGAATGTATATTCCTAACTTAGGAGAGTTGAGGAAGTTAGTGCTTGAAGAGATTCACAATGCACCTTATTCAGGTCACCTTGGAGTGCAAAGATGGTCGAAGGTTTGAAACCTTTATACTTTTGGCCTAGACTTAAGAGGGATGTGATGGAATTTGTATCTCGATGTTTCGAATGCCAGCGAGTCAAGGCTAAGCATGTGCATCTAGTAGGTTTTTTGTATCTGAACAGTATCCCTGAGCACAAGTGGCAACTAATAAGCATGGATTTTATTCAAGGGTTACCTATGTTTAAGAATAGGCATGATTTCATCTTAGTAGTTGTGGACAAGTTGATAAAGGTAGCACATTTTGTTTTGGGGAATCTTTCTGATGGTTCTATGGTTTTAGCTAAGAAATTTGTTTAGGAGATTTTCCAATTGCATGGAGTGCCGAAGACAATCGTTTTAGATCAAGACACTCGCATGACATCTAGATTTTGGATAACTCTTAATGCAAATTTGTGTACAAAGTTGAATTTTATTTTGGCTTATGATCCCCAAATACATGGTCAAATAGAAAGAGTAAATCAGGTGGTAGAATACCTTCTCATAATGTATTGTATGGATTAGTAGGATAAATGGGAGGAATATCTTTCATTGGTAGAGTTTGCATATAACAATTCATACTATGCATCTTTGGGAATGCAACCGTTTTAAGCTCTTTATGGGCGTAGGTGTCAAACACCTATCAGTTGGGATAAGGTGGAGGAAAGATTAGTGATTGGTCCTAAAATGTTAAGAGAAATGGATGATCAGATGAAGTTGATCAAGGAGAAGTTGAAGCAAGCTTCAGATCATCAAAAGAGTGATGCAGATAAGAATCAAAGTCCTAGACAGTTTTCAGTGGGTGACAAAGTCTTTTTGAGGGTCAGACATCACAAAAATTTAGTATCATTTGGAAAAGCATCCAAACTTGCTCCTCGTTTTGTAGGACCATTCGAAGTTCTGGAAGTGATTAATCTTGTAGCTTACAGACTTTCTCTCCTGCCTGCACTTGCCAGAATCCATATTGTTCATGTGTCTTTACTTAAGCTTTATCATCCTGATGCATCACATATTCTTGATTGGTGTGCTTTACAAGTTCAGGATCTAGTGGTGGTGCTGGTGGAGCCCACTCAAATTCTGGGGAAGCACAAAATTAAGTTGTGTATCAGAGATGTGGTGCAATATAAGGTCCAATGGGATCAGTATTCTAAGGACAGTGCCACATGGGAGGATGCAGAGGAGATTGATAGATCTTTTCCTCATTTGAGGATATAGCATAGATTTCTTATTCATGCATGGATTATGATACTTTGAGTTCAGTTATTGCTTTGATACTTTAAGTTGTTATGATCTTTTGATACTTGAGTTGATGTTATTGTTTTATGACACCTTGATACTTATTTGGTGGTTGATCGATACTTTATTGTTTTGATGTTTAATAAGACATCGGGATGATGTCTCTTCCAAGTGGGGAAGGATGTCATGTCTTGTTTTTATGAACAATATGATTATTCTAGTTTAGTGAATAGTTATTGTGTTTGACTTTTACCTTAAGTATATTGCATGCATGAAGGTAATTATTATGAGTTTTATTGATGAAATTGGAAATTATTTTAAATATTGAATATTGTAGAGATGATTACAATGATTTGCCTCAGCTATGTTTTGGAGACATTAACCTATTGATGTTGAGTTGAGTGCGAATGAATGTAGGTACTCGTCAAAGGCGAGAGCATGGTTGAGGTACATTTGTTCAAGCAATTTGGAAAGAACTAATGGATGGAGTACCCTGATGCAATCACACACATCACGTGGTTGCATATGCATTATTGAATGGCTTTTATTGCATTAAAGTGTGGTTATTAATCATTTTCAAATGCATTATGAGATTACTTAGATTTAATGTCTTTTTGAAATATCTTTAAATGATGTATTGTATGTTATTTAAATAAATGATAAAATATTGTTTATAGATGTTTGGAAGACAATATGTTCCTTAAAAATAAATAAATATATTAAATTATATATATAAATATGCAATATTGTATTGTATTTCTCTTCTTGATTATTTAAATGGTTTTGTTTTTATAAGACAATAGTTAAATTATATTAAAATAGCCTTATTATATTTAGAAAAAGAATGAAGGAATTAAAAATTAGTTACTATCATTCATACGACCGTAGGTGTAAGTAAATGGTTTTATTTTATATTAATTCGAATGGAAAGCCTTTTAAATATTATTATTTTTCATGCAAACTAGAAAACAAACTACAGTTTCTAAAACCTAAATTCTGGGATTGCCAAAAATAAGAGAGAGAAACTTTGATAAAAAGAGAAGTTCTCAGCCGGCCAGAAACACCATGAACTCATAAGAGGACCCCACGATTTGTAGAGAAGTAAGGTAGTTTTGCTTGAGCGGCAGAGGCAAGAAGGAATTGCAGTGACAGGAGAAAGATAAAGAGACAGCGACTACAATTGTATACTATTCACCAATCACCTTTTTCCCAGGTTTTTCATCTGATATTTCTTACATTATAATTACATTGATTTGGTTGTTTCAAAAATGGTTTTATTAGCTGTTGTTGGGTGATTGTTTTCATTTAGTCATCCTATGTATGCTGGTTGTCCGTATGTATGTTGGCCTCTTATCTTTTTGCCTGACCGATTGACTCATTTTTTGAGTCATCCTTTTCTTATTTTCCACCTGGGTGAATTTGCAAACCTAGATCGACCTACATATCTTTGTTGCTATCTTTATTTTTCCTCTTGGCCGGCTAGGGCTATGTTGAAACATAGTCATTATATTCTGATTTGGATTATTTAAATTGATTGAAAAACTCTTGATAAATTTCTAGATCGCTATTGGCTTTTTCCTGTTAGACATTAATATGACTGAATTTTTGTTCTTATGCTAGCTAAAAATAGTATTAACTTAGAAAAATTGACCTCCTTAGGTTAAACATCAACCTCTGAAATTTAGATAGAAATCATACGTTCATGTAGCTTCATTTTTAGTTTTATATGTTCCTATAGCTTCATTTTTAGTTTTATATGTTCCTGTAGCACTATTAAAGACTTGATAAAACATTATGTAACTACAAAAATCAGAGGCAATAGATTATTGTTCTATTTTCTTTTGAAAGATAAAAACCTTTTATATTTACATTTTGACTGAAAATTGAAGTAAACTTTGTTCTCTGTTCACTGTCCTTATTCCTGCAACAGTTCATGTCGCAACTATGACAGGAAGTCTGATTCTATTGTTTTCATTATTTTTAAAACTTCCTATCACAAGATTGATAGTAAGGTAGATTCATATTTTAGAAAGACTATTCTTGAAGACTTAATGACTGAAATACTAGATTAGAAAACTATAACAATTTGATAAACTTATGATTGAAATTATTTGTTCAAGAGATCGATTCTTGCTTGAAAGTGTATTTTTTCGTAATTGATATTTTGGGAAAAGGGATTGGATTGATAAATTGAAAAATTGTACTTTTGATTCTTTACTTTATTTTCTTTCTTGTTGGGGAAAGAAGTAGGTTTTATATAGGAATGTATTGGGTTACTTTCAGGACTAGGTTGCCGAATGTGGATTTATCAGAGATGGCTTTTCCTCTTTTCAGGTTCGTTGAACCAGGTTACTTATAAATGATTAGATCTAATCAGAATGACATTGAAATAGATGTTTATTGTCTAGCAAACTTATTTATTAATATCTCTACCATATCATATTGTGAGACAATTTACTTTCATTATTAGAATTGCACATTCAAACATCAGGGTTGCATTGGGTGTTCCCTCCTACTAGTTGTTACCAGTTAGCTAGACATTTCCTGTAGGGCTGGGTTTCCTTCATTTCATGAAGGATTCCAGGGAAGTGTAAATACTTCATGGTTGGGTGGAAAAGCACCTGAGCCATGTTCCCGTCTCTCGGCTTGCAGGTGGTGGACTACTTGGTTCGTGCAGCTGAAGAGTGTATTGATTTTATTTATTATTGTTGTACATGTTTATTGTACCCTATATTGGATGTATTATGGCATGCTTTCAAAAGAATTTATGTATATTATTTTATAGTGAGATTGTTACCTAGATTAAGCACGTGATTATGAAATATTTAACAAAATTGAAATTCATATTTATGAGATTATCTTTTATTTGAGATATTGTTATTAAGAAGATTTATTACACATTTTATCTTTGAATGTTGTATCTAAGTGGATTATTTACATCTTTTTGGTTTAGATATTACGATGTTGTACTTAAGTGGATTATTTACTTCATTTATTTTTGAGTTGGTTTAAATGCTTTTACATGACTTGTTCCCCTTCCCCTCCCCTTCCCCTTCCCCTTCCCCTTCCCGCTCCCTCTCCCTCTCCCTCCCCTCTCCCACCTCCCTCCTCTTCCCTCTACCTCTATGCCTCCCTCCGTCTCCGTCTCCATCTCTGTCTCCGTCTCCGTCTCCGTCTCCGTCTCCGTCTCCGTCTCTGTCTTCGTCTCCGTCTCCATCTCCGTCTCTCCCCTCCCTTTCCCCCCTCCCTCTATCCCTCCCTTCCCCTTCCCTCTACCTCTCCCTCCCTCCCCCTCTACCTCTCTCCCTACCTACTATCCACACCATTCATCTTTTTCATAGACCATGAACCTCTAAAATATTTGCTAAACAAACCATCAAACCATGGCCGTATATCAAGATGGATACTATTGTTCCAAGAATTTGTTTTCAAGATAATGGTGAAACCTATCAAAAACAACCGAGGCCAAAACTATCTATCAAGACTCAAAATAGGGGATGAACCAAATATATATGGGGAAGAACTAGACCTGGAACACATTTATTCTGGATAACAGTAGTACCAGAAGAACTAGAAAGCATCACAATCTTATTATCAACCAGAGAATGTCTGGGAAATCTCACACAACAAGAAAAACAAGCACTGATACGCTGAGTGACACCCTACACATTGATAGAAGGATAATTAAACCATAAAGGGACTGATGAAATTTTAAGAAGAGTGGTGTATAATCATGAAAGGAAAGCTATCCTGTAAGAATAAAAAGACTCTTTGACATTAAACATCATTTAGTCATTACAACTATCAAATGGATACTAGGGAAAGATTTCATGTAAGCAGTTGACCGCTACTGGGTAAACACCAACATATCTTAACACTTTGTGGTGTCCCTACTTGATCTTGGGGAGAACAAGGACATGGTGATTTATCTGACCAAGATAATGGTCAAAGTAGACTATTTGGGAGGACTAGAAGAAGCGGTGGAGATGGTGACACTCGACATGGGCATTCCTCAACCTAGAGACTACAATTGATGCTGCAATGGAGACCACAATATGTTGTTTCTACCTTTTCTTGTCAATTTATCTACAATGATCCTGCAAGAGCACTAGTTCAAAGAACTAGGGGATATGCATTCTTGAAGAAATACTTCAACATGGAACCCATCTTCAGGGTGGAATGGCTACAGGAATTCCGCAACCTAGTGTGAGTGGAGGATGTCATTGTGTTGGATTGATGAATTATGATGATGTTTTAAAGAATATTAGAAGTTTTTTGGAAAATGTATAAGTTTCATATATCCTATAAAGAAAGAAAAGTACAGGAGCCTTGCACTAAGAAGGGGGCAATTTTGTAATAGAAAAAAGAGTACAAATTAATTTAACTCGATGTTTTTGCAACAAGTGTGGAAAAGAGTTATAAATCTATGGAAGAATGCATGTAGCTCACATACCACTAATAAAGAAGTCTATAAGATCGAACTCAAGGCAATAACTTACCAAACAACTAATCAAGATAAGATTCAAAGAACAAAAAGAAAAGAATGGAACCCACCACAACCCCTACACAAACATGACAAAGAAAGAATGAATGGACCCATTGAGGTCTTAACAATATTTACTACCTAGAAGGAATATTACACAACTGACAAAGAACACAATAATGCCACAACAAGTCTGATATGTAAATCATGAAAATAAAAGTTTGGAGGAGAGTCCTAAAATAAATCTCAACATACTACCAAACTAAGTCTGATGTCTTGAGGAGAAGATATCATTTTAAAAGGGGGATGATGTTAGCAAAATAAGTAGGGGGATGATGTTAGCAGAATAAGTACTGGAGCATACTGGAACATATACTGTCCAACATATTAGAATAGTGGGACTGGAAGAAACCAGAGGAAGACTTCACTTCCAAAAAAGGCATGAGACAAAAAGGAAAAGTCATGACACTTCAAAGGATAAATGTATATAAACCTATGCGATAGAATATGAATAAGTAGTAGTAATTGTAGAGGTATGACCATAGCAGAGGCTAGAACTACCCAATTGATATAATGAATATACATATATATCTATATACAAGATGCCTAAATTAGCAACTAAATTTTGTAGCATATGTGTGAGTATGATTATCTTCTAATATATATGATATATAATTGTTCATTCTTCCTGATCAGACTTGTTCTAATACTATGTATTATGAGGTATAAATAAGACTACACAAGAAGGATCAGGATACAAGTCTCCCTCTCCCTCCTACTTTGTCTCCATCTCTCTCTCTTTCTCACCCTACCTCCCCCCTCCCCTTCCTGCTCCCTCCCTCCTTCTCCCACCCCCCCCCCTCTCTCTCTCTCTCTCTCTCTCTCCCTCCTTTCTCCCTCCATCTCTCTCCCTCTCCCTACCTCTACATCCCTTTTCTACCTCCCTCCCTCTCTCCCTCTCACACTCTCCCTCCCTCCCTCCCTCTCCCTCTCCCTCCCTCCTTCCCTGCCTCTCCCTTTCTCTATTCCCCTCTCTCCCTCTCCCTCCCTCCCCGCTTCCACCTCCCAACTCCCCTTTTGTTCTTCCCAATCTCTCCCTCCCAACCTCCCTCACCCTCCCTCCTTCTCCCAACCTCTATCTCCCTCCCTCCCCCCTCCTCTCTCCCTCTCTCCCACCTCTCTCTTAATTTTAATTATTAAGAGTCATCCATATATCCAAAAATATATCTAAAAATATTCAAAATGTTGAGAGATATCAATCTTGAGTTAATTTTATTTATAAAGAGTTATTTTTATTTACTTAAGAGTTTAAGAGTTTTTCTATAGTTATTTTCTTTACATAAGAGTGTAAAGGTTTGTATCTCATTAAACCTTTTATTTTGTTTTAAATATATGTCAATGGTGTTTTGTTTTATGTTTTGTTAATTAGTCCATAATTATAATACATGAGTGAAATATAGAAAAACCAAGTAATGACAAAAAAATATATAAGGAAATGTCATGGTTAGAGAATTTTACAAGATTTTGGTATAGAATGTTGTATTAGTCCATCCTTAATAATTTATAAATGAACAAAACCACACCACTAAGAATTAAAAAGAGATTCACAATATAAAGTGAATTAAAAAAGTTATTGGTCAAAAATCATGTAGCAATGTTTATTTTCCTTTAAAAATTCCCTATTTATGTGTGATCACACAAAGTGAACACCATAGTCTCTCTCTCTCTTTCTCAAAGACACCCTTCATACAAACGATATATGCAAACAAAGTGAATTCAATTTTTAAACATACAAAGTGAATGAAATGTAAAAGTTCAAAGCCATGCATCACACAAACAATAAATATATCAAATTAGAATGAATACCAAAGTCTAAGCACACATTTACATAAACAATATGTAGATTCCAAACTAAAACACACTAAACAAACACATTTAGATTGCAAGTTGATTAATATCACAACACTAATTATTACAAAATTATTAGATTGCATTGTGGTTACCAAATATTGTAATGCTTGATAATTTCAATGCACCAATTAAAATGTCAAAGTCATTAAATGTGAGGAAATAAAGAAAAAAATAAAAGAGGGATGCTAAATTGTATGCAATTAAAAGAAACCTAACATGAGGCCTAAAAGAATGGTCATGGCCAATGGTCATTCCTTGCAGCCTTAGGAAGTGGGCCAATTCAACCTCTTCGAAATAAAAAATTAGTTTACATATTATATTTATTGACTTCAACAACATATTGTCAAAGTGCAAACATTTTTTCAAGCTTGAGATTCCAAAGATTTTCGAAAATTGTAAAAATTATATTTATTGAAGTTGATCTAACTTCAACTACTCATTAAAGCTTCCAAACATTTGGAAACACTGCAAGGCATAAAAAAATCAACATCAACCATGGTTTAGATTTATATCACTTTTTCTGCCAATACAAAGTACATCAATTAAATATACTATTATTAAAATGATAATAAAACTATGCAATAAGAAGATTCAATAAATTACTTTAATGAAAATACTTGCCCAATATCATTAGAAGAGCTTAACTATATCATAATGCTAAGGAAGTAAAATTACATAATCCATTATAGTCACTCTTTGTAAGTAGGGGATGTGTGACTCAATCTAGAGTAATCCAAATGGTCTACACTAAAAAATAGTCAAAGCCTTTATACCTAATGTTTATCCCAGATGCCTTTCCATTGGTCAAAGAAAATATTTTGATCTTGTCACCTAACTGTCAAATAAATCTAGCTCATGAAGATCTCTTTTTAATTAATTAATATTGGAGGAGGAAATCAATTTTAACATTTTCATTCCCTCTTTATGAATCCGAATGGCTGGTGTGAATCCAGAGTACTTGATTATATACATGATGTTTCCTTAAATAAACATGCCTAAAGCTCTTTGTTATTGTGCTATAGGTGCATATGAGAACAATCCCTAGTTGTCAATAAAATTTTATGTCTCAAATTATTATGTATCACTTAGATTTTGGTTATAGACCCCTTCCTTGGATAAGATTTGGTATGAATTCAGAGGATGCTAATAGTCAAATGATAGAGATGTTGCAATCAAGAATGATTTTAGAAGAGGTCATTAATGTCTTGAATGACCTCTATTGTTAAGCCTCATGTTAGGCTCTAGAGTTGACTTAAGCATGTTTAACTAAAGAAGTTCTAATGCAGGATCATCCTTGAGGAACAAAGAAATCCTGCATCACCAATGAGAACTTATTTTTAGTTTTAATCCATTAGTTAGGTGTAGCAGACATCACCATATTTAATCATATTTTACATTTAAGTCTTGCAAATTTGGTATACCATTATCGAGGAGCATTTGGAGGTCATATCCACGTTTGAAGAGAATTGAATTCATGTAATGACTTATTTGGTTTAGCGAACCTATATCAAATTGACAAATTGTCACAGTTGCAAAATTATCATTGGCACCATATAACCTAGGGTTTGCGATAATCAACGAAGACATGTGAAAACTTAATAGACCCATGGCAGAAAATATCAAGAACTGCACACTTTTCTTTTCTATTGATTTGGTTTGGTTCGATAAATTAGCTTCCATTGGCCGACTACACATTTTAGGAAATAAAAAACTTTGCACCACCCTATGGTTGACTAAAATCATTATGGAGGCTGGGGACTGATATAAATCAGTTTCTGACTAGATCATTTGGAATCATGTAGAGAGAGAGATAGAGAGAGAGAGAGCATGGAGCAGGATTTGAAAGTCTAAACATAGGCGTGAGGATGAGGATTTAGGATGGAGTTTGAGAATGAATGTATTATATGTTTCAGTTGTCATATGGATACAACCTAGCATATATTCCCTTGCTGTAGATTGTAATGTATTTAAGAATTAATAATATAATGATGAATCTTTTAGAGGCTAGGTTTTTCCTTCTTTGAGGGTTTGCCCAGGATATATCATGTGTCACTTTATTGTGCATTCAGATTTGTGTATGTGTTTATTGATATTGGCTGTATAACTAGATTGTCCTTCATTGGACCCTCCTACCATGAATACATCAATTGTTATTAGAGTGTAATGTTCAAATCTTGCAGAGGGTAAATGGTTGTTCCATGGGGTTTGGTTGTGAATAGATCATTGAATTGAGCCAACCCACAAGAAAATTGTTAATAGATTATTAGCTAAGAGGTGATTGCAAGGGGTGATTGTAGGTGGTTCACTGACCAAAGGTAGTTTGTAACAAATATAGGAAAGATGCTACAATGAAGCGTCTACAGAGTTTCCAACAGTCCCAAAAAGTTTGATGAGGTATTGAAAGAGGTGAGAGAACAAAATTCAATTGAAATCCTTAGAGGAAGTTAGAAAAAGGGTTGAAGCACAAACAATGATGATGAGAGTGATGTGGAAGAGGAAGTAAAAGATGTTGTACAAGACTTGGAAGATTGGGAAGAAGATTTAGATATGGTAAAGGTGTTAAAGGCCATTTCCAAGATTTAAAAAAGACCTAGAAGGGAAGTTCCAAACTACTATGGTGATTTAAATTTTGAAGATTTGATTGATTGAATAAATGAAGTGAATGAATATTTTGAGTATGAGGATATTGAAGACCCTAAGAGGGTTAGGTTTGCGAAGACCAAGATAAAGGAATAGGTTGTTGTTTAGTGGAAGGAAGTAAAACTAGAAATAAATAAGAATGGAAAGGAAATGCTAAAAAAATAGGAGAGGTTCATTGCAAAATTGGAAATAAAATCATGCCAATGGACTATGAGATAGAAATACTACAAAAATTTTGTAAAGTTTGAGGAAAAGGGATAGGATTATGAAGGAATACACCAAAGAATTTCAAAAACTAATTATCAGGACAATGCATAGTGAGACTAAAAAAGAGAAGGTTGCAAGATACATCAACGGGTTGAGGGAAAGTATTCAAGAAGAGTTGAGTCTAGTAAAGATGACCACCTTAGAAGAGGCATACCAATTTGCAATCAAAGTAGAAGACACGTTGAACAAGAGGTTTGTGATCTAGAAAAATGGATAGAAAAGAAAAGCTAAGTCCCAGAGAGAAAGATCATGATGTAGCAGTGATAGAAAACCTTACTAGGAAGATGAGAGCTAACAATTTCTACCTTTCAAAGGTAGTGGTGCATGCCACAATGAAGAAAGGAGTCATGACAGTTATTGCAAAGGTCAAGAAGATATCAACTACAACTACAAGGAAAATGGGTAAGGAGATACATACCATAGAGATGAATACCAGAGAGCATGAGAAGGATATAGAATAAATGAGAAGAGTACTTTTAGGGGACCATGAACTTAAAGTGTGGAGGACACAAATCATTTGAATGATTTCAAGACAAAGGAAAGAAGCCAAGAAATAGTTCTATAGTTGCATTTGTAGAAGAAGAACCCCAAATATCTTATGAATCAGATGATAACCCTAAACATGGAGAATCACTAGTGATTAGTAGGGCTTTGATGGGACACCTTGAGGAAGGACTGATACAAAGAAAAAAGCTAATAAAAACTAGATGCAAATCAAGAGGGAAATTTTGCAAGGTAATTGTTGACAATGGAAGTAGAGACAACATAGTATCAGAAGAATTGATTGAGAAATTAAACTTAAGGAGGTAGAAACACCCAAGCCTTTGCTCAATTGCTTGGTTATAGAGAGAACATAAAGTGATGTTCAATGAATAATGCTAGGTAATATTTAAAAATGCTAGGTAATATTTAAAATAGGAGGTTACATGATGAAGTCTTCTATAATATAATGCCAATGGATGTGTGTCATCTACTGTTGGGGAGGTCATAGTTGTTTGACAAATAGGATATACATGATGGGAGACCAAACACTTACACTATAATTATAAATGGCTGAAGACATAGGTTGGTGCCACTAAAATACAAGGAAGACCAAGTTTGTATCAATGCTAGGATATGCTTAGTAGATGGAAGGAATAGTTTAGATGGATTGAGGCATGAGAATGTTTTTTTTGCACTAATTCCCAATGGATGCAGTGTTGCAGATGAAGGGAGCACCATTGTAAGTGATGAGGAAGCACCATAGGAAATTTCAACATTTCTAAACGAATACCAAGATATCATATTTGACATGCCAAAAGGCTTATCACTTGAAGGAGTATCGACCATCATATGGATCTAATTCTAGGAAGTAGTTTGTTGAATAAATTGTCACATAATGACATCAAAAAAGAATGAGAAGCTAAATAGACAAGTGCAATAATTGTCAAGGGTTTGATTCGGGAGAGTTTGATCCCATGTGTGGTACCTATAGTACTAGCACGTAAAAAGGATGGTGAGTGGAGAATGTGTATTGATTCTAGAGAAATCAATAATTTCACTATGAGATATAAATTCCTGTTGCGAAGGATAGATGATATCATGGACTATCTAAGTGATCCAAGTACTTCACCAACATTGATTTGAAGAGTGGTTATCACTAATTAAGGATAAGAGAAGGGGATGAATGGAAGATGGATTTTAAGATAAATTAGAGTTTGTATGAGTGTCTTGTAATGCCCTTTGGATTGACCAATGCACCAAGCATGTAGATGTGGTTGATGAATGAGGTATTAAGGAAACTATTGGGTAAGTTTATAATATTTTACTTGGATGAGATTCTAATTTTTAATAAGACTAAACAAGAAAACCTAGAGTTTAAGATCCAAACAAATAAATAAAAAAAATAATTATATTAAAATTATTGTGGAAAGGGAGTAATATTTTTATATCCCTAGAATATATCTCATCATTATGTAAGATCTGACCAAATAAATAACAACAAAATATTAATTATATTAATATACTATGGAAAAGCAGTAATACTTTTATATCCCTAGAATATCTCACATCAGTCATACTCAATCAATGAATAGTTAAAAGACTAAACAATTAGCTTCGTAATTCACTCTGAACTTAGTCCCTTAAACTAGAATGGCCTTATAGGCTCATACAAAAGTACCATATGAAAAATCACTTATGTTTACAATTACTATTAAAAGTAGAACCACACATGAAGGTGTCTCCATGTCATTTACAGTGAAACAACATAAATCAAAATGATCATTAGTTTTCAACTTACCTACAACTTACTCTACCTGAGTATTTAATCTGGTTTATTCACCAAAGAACTTTAAGAATTCACAAACATGAAACCGACCCCTCCTAAGGGACAAATCTAGGCCTTGGGGGCTCATCCAAGATGGCCTTGCCCATGTAATGTACAGAGGCTTTGTGGTTCAACAACACAACCTTTGATCAAGGTACACATATAGTTTTAAAGGATTTGTAAAATCCTGTTACACATATCCATGGTCGTCAAGTCCCACAATATAAGAATGTCAAGTATACCAAATTTAAATCATATAAAAAATTATACAAGGCATCAATAGTAACATATTAATGTCATATAATGTAATCATTTTAAAATTTTCAATGTTCACATTTTATCATTGACACTACATTATTAAATAAAATAATATAAATCTGTAAGACATAATTCATAGTCTCCTTCCATGGCATTTTTATCATACAATTCGATATTCCAAAATTACTTTTTAAATGATTGAATCTTTTCTAATTAATTAGTGTTTTACACCACTAATTAACCCACACATTCAAATACAACATATGGTTTCCCTTCATACATATGAAATGTCACTTATGAAATCAAACTATTTCATAATTTCACAATGTTGACAATATAGTCAAATGTTATGTACATTGATTTAATTATATTTTCAAGTAATATTTTTACATATATGAATACTTCAGGATTTTATTTTCAATACATTATCATCTGTGGCCTCTCGGTGTAATCTCTCACCTTAAGATCCTTCTTCATACCATGAAGAAGAGAGCATCGTTGGGGCGACTTCTACCCTACCAAGAAGTCATAGACTTCCCTATGCTACCACATGAGTAGCCCGACCCATCACAAAGAGACTAGTCATTTGAGATCGGCATGCATGAAATCCCATGAAGACCTAGTGTTTAAATTCATTTTAACTAATACCAAATCTAGAAAACATATAGCAATGCATTATCTAAAACACATGGAAGTGGCATAATAAATTCAACAACCTATTGAATTTACAGCATGTGGCCAAGCATTTAATCCACATCTTCACCTATCATGCATGCCTAAAACATAGATTATATAACTGATATTTGGTCCCTTCAAATATATCTAAATTTTAATAGCATAATGGAGGAAAATAATATAGTAGAATGTAAATGCTTTAACTATTTCAATGTTAATAAATCCTTGCATTTAAGGGAAAATTGACATATGTCATATTTATACTACTCATACCCAAGAAAAAAATATGTTTTCCCTTACTGTCAAATCCATTCATTAACAACAAAATATTAACACTTCCAATGTATTAATCACAATTAATATTCATATATAAATGCATATGAACAATTAAATTTCTAAGAGTTATCCATGGTTATAGAAATATATTTCTTGCATGCATTAGCTTGAGCTTATAATCTTCTGAAAAATAAAGACTCAGATTTTCTATAGTTGAAACTAAATTCTTATCTAGAATGGTAATAATAAAGTAAAAAAACTAGTCATCATTCTTCTATCCAGATTTTAAACTCATGTTATATGAAAGAGTTTATTTTTTGAAATAGAAATATAGCACAATAATAAAATTTCATTTTGTTATGTCAGAAAATATCCCCTTGGGGGCTTTTCCCTCTTAAGGTTTAGCTCACGAGTCCTTATAATGCATTTAGATCATATTGCATGTTAATTTTGAATCCCGCCGAGAAAACCCCTAAGTGTTATGGCAAATAGGACCTAGAGGATTCTATAATGTTAAGCCCTGCTTAAAATTAGGAGGGAGGACTTGGGTGCTCGCGCCCTAGCCCTGCCGTATTTTGGGTCAAGCCCTAAATTTAAGTGTTGGTTATATGACCTTTGTTAGGTCCTATGCCAACACCCTAAGTTTGAATTATGAAATTCTTGGTGGGAATGTGTGTTGTTGCATACATAAGCATGTTTAGGGTTTCATTTTTAAACTAGAAGATGATTGTGAACTTTATGCACATTCATGATTTGAAAGCATCCATGATATTCATTGTTGCAGAGCAGAGCATTGTTATTGTGTTTGTGATTGCAGATTTGGCTCCATCTTCTCATGTGTTGGAAGGATGTTCATCTATGTGAGAGTTACATCTTTGAGGTGACATTTCTTTATGTTTGAATCATGTATCGTTTGGATTTTCCCTCTATCCCATAGGGATACATACTCTTTTTTGACAATAGTGTTTGGAAGACTTGAATGTCTCTCTGAGGCTTGACTGAAGAAAGTCTCTAAACACCACAACTCCCAACCACACTCCTTTGTGATTGCAGGTTATAGGTACCGAGTTTCTTGGAGTGGAGTTGCACAGGAAGGTTACAGACGACAAGCATTCAAGATCTAAAAGAAAGAAGCAAAATGAAGCATTCTTGGGACATGGGAACCTAGGGCAATGTCCTCTAGAGTTTCAGACACTGAATCTTTGTGATAGTGATATTCTACATCTAAAGAGCCCCAATATCTTGAAGATTAGCCTGCCTTGGACACAGGAACTAGTCACAGTGTCCTCCACATATCCTGTGACGGAAATAGGCAAAACACTGATCATCAATGCTGGAAGGAGTTATACATTCCACAAAGAAAACAATACCTTGGACTTGGGTGCCCTGGGTATTTTCCTCAAATATTCTGAATCCTAAAATTTGAAACATGGTTAGTTATTAATCTCTATCTTCTATCTCAATTTGTAAGCATTTGTCTGAATTCATCAATTTAATCACTATTTTGCATAATTAGGGTTTCTTACATATTTGAGGATTGCATTAAGGCATTAATTAGCTAAGTTTCCACATCATTCCAAGTGACATCTGAACTGTAGGTGAATCTACTTGCACAAATTGAGGTTCAACTCAGTCAAGATATTTCCTTGAATGTTTGTTGTGAAAGCAGGATCTAAACACATCAAACATAAAACCAACCCCTCTTTTCATACTAAAATTTATGGTGAACTCATGTTTTTGGATTTTTTCACCTTGCTAAGTGTTGTGTGATATATTTGCATTCATTCATCTTATTGCATTTGAAAAATTACAAAAAAAAAGTGAAAATTTAAAAAAATTAGCATTTTAGGCTTGTATTCTCAAATAGTTTAAATAAATTTGCATTTAATTTCTGTTATTTTCATTAGATTTGATTTAAATTACACAAATTCATCATTTTTTCATGCTTAAATTGTTAAAAATTGCTTGAAATTGTGCATTTTTCATATAACCTAGTTTTTGCATTAGCTAAGGTTTGTAGTTAAAATTTTGTTTCAGATTTTAATATCATTTTAAACACTCATCTAGGACTGATTTATAACTGTAGTGTTTCATCATAGTGCATTTTTGCTTTCAAATTTCACATCTAGAGTTTGAAATCTTACATTTTCACTAGATTTTGGCTTATTTTGCATATAGAATTGCATCATAAGCATGTTGTGAAAGATATTGTTTCATCATTGGGTTGATATCATGCTTATTATTTGTTTTCCCTCTTAAAATTCTTCACAACACCTCTTCTTTTAGTCATTTGCATTTAAAAAGTGAAAAATCAAGCATTTTTAGGTCATATTAATACATAGTTTTGTATTCATTTTCTTGCATACATCATGGATTCTTCTCATCACTCATCTTTGGAAGATTTATTTGAGTACATTGTTAATGTTGATAATTTTTTCAAATTCATTGATAATTATCCTCAAGTCTTGCATCAAATCGCATACATCTATGGTATTGACATGTCCGTAAGAACTACCTATGATATTCTTCAAACAATAGCCTATTTTGAAATCTTTGTCACTATTGTTGGTGTTTTCCCTTCAATCTTGGAAAGTCTCACTAATTTAATTCTAGATAACAAACAAGAAAAAATTAATGATGACAATGTCGTTCCCTCCCTCCCTTCATTTCATGATGACATAATGGACATTCTTTCTAAAACATATGAGATCAATATAACCTTGGTTGATTCATCTAATAAAGAGACTTGTCCCAACATAACCCCACTTAGTGAGGAAATTTTGACACATGAAGAAGACACCACTAACACATTCCTTAACACTACTCTGCCATCCCTTCCTACTCTCCTTGGCCAAGATGAAGCATTGGATGATGCAGATTCCCTTTGTGAACATTTACTTCAACCTATTGAAACCAAAAATTTACCGACTGATGTCTGAACACTTCTCAACTACATATTAAACAAAGAACTAGCTCATAGACCTTTACCTAAACCATCACATACCTTGGAAAATAATAAAAACTCACAAAACATTGAAAAACAAACTATTCCTCACAACAAAGGTATTCCAACACCCTATATACGGATTGAAATGGGCACTTTTTGGGTTCCTTCACAACCTCACTTGACTGGAATGGGCATCGTAAAAGATCCTACATCACCCTATTTAATTGACATAGATAACCATGACACTCCTTCTCCACCATCATTAATAGATACCTTTCCTATAGTGGTACCATCACAATCTCATGAAAATGTGGAAGAGAGAAAAAGAGATAAAGCTTTAACCATTAAAGTAAAGATCAAGATCTAGCACAACCGCTAGTTCAATTGTCCTTACAGGTAAGTATTTATAACCCTTTACCTTTGTGATGTGATTCCCCCCATGATGTGTTATGTGTTGTTTAGGCCTCCTAAGATGACCCTTGATTCTCTTGTAAGGTCAAGGATACCGGGAGACCACCTCTGTTGTGACCCTTCTTCTATTTGTATCATCATTCTTCTATTGATCTTCTCCTCTATTTTAATTGTTGCGTGTTGTGTCTTAAGGACATAGCATTGCAGTTGGTGACTTGGGGGCACCCTCCTATGTGATTTTCCCTAAGGTACTTGTTCTCCTCTCTTGATTTATTGTTTACCTTGTCCTAATGGTTCAATCTAGTTGGCGGATGATGAAAAACAAACAAGACTGATTAGGACCAAGTGTCCCTTCAGCAAGTAAGCAAAAATGGACCTAGTCCATACGTAAAGATGGGGTTGATATATATTATTTGATGCTTGGCTAGTAAAATCACTCCGTGTGATATTTTGATGATGTCTTATTGCACTAACAAACCATAATAATGTTGCTGCTCTGTGCACTTTGTTTATCTTGGATCTCACCTCGGCTACACTCGGTTTTGAGTTTTTTGCGGTATAGCCCCAGAGTTATACTCGGTCTTTGAATCCATAGTATAACCTTAGCCCTTGATGTGATTGTGTTCATGCATTGTTTTTTATCATGATAATTTGGTTTCTAACACCTTTTCTTGTAGGAAATTGTGTGTTTGTGGGAATATTTGGCAATCGTAAAGTACATGTCACCTCTGGGGGCATGGTCTTTGCAAGAGCTCTTGTTCCCTTGTGTTTTTTTTTCCTACCTTAATGTTCTTGATATTTATACATGATATCAAGTACCTTAAGGTTGGGGCATATAAATGTATGTTGTCTAATGATTTTGGTACTAACGAAGCATGTTTGTAAGCCCTCTACAAAGGTGAGATGTTGTATCTCTGAGTGAGTGCACATATTTATTCTATATTGCAATCACTCATCCCTCTTCAAAGGTAGGATATCATGCATATCCTTTTATTTTAATCCCTTTACGAAGGCAAGGATGGTGTATTTCTTGAGGAGAGTGTACATCCTATCATTTCTAAAACTCCTCCAAGTAGGCAGACCTTGGTGTATCCTCCCTTAAGCATGTCTTTGGCAGTTGTTGTGGTCAAGTGCATCTATCAAGTGTGCCTATAATGTGCCTAAGATGGTAGTGAACCTAGCAATAGGTTTCTTCCATCACTTGTTTGCCATGATTTCTCTGTGTCTTCCATGTGTGTGTATGGCATGTTTATTCCCAAGCATAGTCTAAAGACTGGTAGCGATGATTCCCTCCTATGCTTTGGGATTTGTATGGTGCATTTGTTCTCAAGTGTAGTCTAAAGATTTGTGGGGATGAGTCCCTCCTACACTTTGAGATTTTTATTGCATGTATTTTTCCCCATATGCAGTCTAAAGACTGGTGTCGATGAGTCCCTCCTGCATTATGGATTATGTGTTTACTTTCCTTGTACTTGCACTTGCATTCATATATGGAAAAATGAAAAAACAAAATAATCACTGCATTCACTATATTCACTATGTTTTGTGTGTCTTCAATGCTATCTTCTCTATGTCTTGCATGACTGTAACTATCTTCTCCATGTTTTCAATGCCTGTTATTGTCTTCAATGTGTTTGGTGTGTTTGATGTGTTTGTTGACCATACTTTAATGCATGTATGGGCCTTGCATTCATTCATGCAATAAAGTGGGGGCTAAATGTTATGTTGAAAAATTTCCCCTTGGGGGCTTTTCCGTCTTAAGGTTTAGCTCTCGGGTCCTTAGAATGCATTTAGATCATATTGCATGTTAATTTTAGATCCCGGTGAGAAAACCCCTAAGTGTCATGGCAAATAGGACCTAGGGGGTACTATAATGTGAAGCCCTACCTAAAATCAGGAGGGAGGACTTGGGCATTCACGCCCTAGTCCTTCTCTATTTTCGGTCAGGCCCTAAATTTAAGTGTCATTTATATGACCGTTGTTAGGTCCTATGCCGACACCATAAGTTTGAATTATGAAATTCTTGGTGGGAATGTGTGTTGTTGCATATATATAAGCATGTTTAGGGTTTCATTTGTAAACTAGAAGATGATTGTGAACTTTATGCATATTTGTGATTTGAAAACATCCATGATATTCATTATTGTAGAGCAGAGCATTGTCATTGTGTTTGTGATTGTAGATTTAGCTCCATCTTCTCATGTGATGGAAGGATCTTCATCTATGTGAGAGTTACACCTCCAAGGTGACATTTCTTTATGTTTGAATCATGTATCATTTGGATTTTGCCTCTATCCCATAGGGACACACACTCTTATCTGACAACGGTGTTTGAAAGACATGAATGTCTCTCTTGGACTTGTTCAAGGCAAGCCTCTAAACACCACAACCCACAACCACACTCCTTTGTGATTGCAGGTTACATGTACTGAGTTTCATAGAGTGGATTTGTAGAGGAAGGTTGCAGATGACAAGGATTCAGGATCTGGAAGAAATAAACAAAACAGAGCATTTTTGGGACATGGGTGCCTAGGGCAATGCCCTCCAAAGTTTTAGACATTGGAATCTTTGTGACAATGATATCCTACATTTGAAGAAGCCCAAATATCTTGAAGATCATCCTTCCTTGGACACAGGGACTAGTCACAATGTCCTTTGCATATCTCGTGATGGAAACAGATGGAACAATGATCATTAATGCCAGAAGGAGTTCTAAATTTCATGAAGAAAACAATACCTTGGACTTGGTCGCCTAGGGCATTGTCCTCGAATATTCTGAATCCTAAACTTTGAAAAATGGTCAGTTATTAATCTCTATCTTTTATCTTAGTCTGTAAGCATTTGTTTGAATTCATCAATTTGATCACTATTTTGCATAATAGGGTTTCTTACATATTTGAGGATTGCATTAAGGCATTAACTAGTTGAATTTCCACATCGTTCCAAGTGACAGCCCAACCTGTAGGTGAATCCTCTTGAACAAATTAAGGTTCAACTCGGTTGATATGTCCTTGAATGTTTGTTGTGAAAGGAGGATCTAAACCCATCAACACTAAAACACAAAACATAAAACCAACCCCTCTTTTCATACTAAACATATTTTAGTACTATTCCAAAATATGGCAAATCTAACTTACTATTTTTTCCATTTTGAGAGAGAGAGGGCAACTTGTAGAGGCTTGCCCCTCTCTGGTGGGTGCTATCCCAGCTCATGGGGATGCCTTGTTGGTTTTGAATGAAGCCTTTCTCATTTGATTTATTATTTTTTTATTAAAAGAAACTAATAAATTCCTCACTATGTCCATCACTTGGCATTTAAAGGTCAACCAATTCATTTTTGATGTGTGCATTACTTTTCGCTACCCCAACAAAGACCCAATTTCAATTAAAATAATTTTGAAGTCTTCCCTTCTAAAGATAATTTTAAATATATGGAAAAAAATGTTTCCATGCATTCAAACACCCAAAATATAGAGTTTTATGTGCATGCTTTGAGGCATGATATAAATAATTTTTCTTCTAGTTAAACTGGCTCAACACAATTAAGCAATTACATGTTATCTTAAATATTAAAACACTAATCTTTTGAGTTGAATGTTTGATGAAATAGAAGGGTTCTATATTTTACCCAGAAGTGGAATTTTTATGCAGTTATTCATAATCTAACTATTTTGCTATCATGGATTTTCCTGAGTTTTACTTTTAGTGAACCATTTCTTTCCTTTGGTTAAATCCCATTTACCCAAATTCTAGATCATTTTAGAATTAAATTGGCTTTTAATAAAAATAACTTTTGAATTAAAACTTAAAATAGAACAATTGTTTTCTTACTATAATTTCAATAAGCACAAATAAATTATCACACTTGTAGATGAAGGATTATCATTTTCATACCTCTAAACTATAGGATTTTGCCAAATTTGAGCCACTGAAAACTTAAAAGTTTTTTCTTGTTTCAACTCCTAATTCTTCTCTTCTTTTCTCTATTTCAATCTTAATTTCCTATAACTTCTTTCTTTCTACCTTTTTCTTACCATATCCTTCCTCCTTTCTCATGTTTTAATAGATGCAAATTCCTCAAACCAACAGATTGCTCCACATTCGGTTGACACACAAATTCAGAGAATCCTTTTTTTTTTATTTTAACTAGTTTAATCAATTCAAATCAATGAATTTCCAATTCAAAAAGCTATAGGTGTCTTGAAATAGCAAAAACAACAAAATTTTAATTTAAAAGAAAAATAATTAATTTAATTCAATGCACAACACTACAATTTCCCAATTATTTATTTATTAAATCAAATAATTTTTTTTAAAAAGGGAAGTCACCCACTAAGGCACAAGGATAACAAGTATCGATATGCACATCTCTAACCCCAAGTAGGAAGAAATAAATAAATAAATAATGTTATCTCTCCAATAGAACACACCATCAATATAGCTTGCAAATGATTAAACATTATAAAAAAATCATTTCAAATAAAATCAAAAGACAATTTTTAATTCAATTCTCTTTTGTAGTTACTCTATCAATCTATAATTAACTAGGAGAGCAAACATGATGTGACATCCCTCCCCTCTAAAATTGTCATCATCCTGATGGCTAAAATATGAATAAATAGTTATCAAATTATCAATCTTTGAAAACCAAACCTTATTCCACATCACAACCAATGCAAAATTATAAAGTTTTATAACTTCTCCATACCTATCATTGCCTTACATTTCTAGTTTTAATACCTAACCATGTTTCCGGTAATCTCCAGAATATACCTAGCATGGTCCTTAGGTCTAGTCATCCATCAGACCTCGAACTAGTGTTAGCTCATTAATAAACAATCAATTGAAGTGTTCCAAAATTTTTTTTTAGAGTTAAAGTGTTCACCTTCCACTAGGTGAGAGACATCTGTCTCATTAAGGTCTATGCACAACTTCACACATTGGCACACACAAAAAATATAATAACCCATAAGTTTATTTTTGTCATTCATGCCTACTCGCATATGACATCTAACAATCATCACTGAGTACTTATGTCAAGAAGTCACAACACACATAAGGAAATAATAAATATGTTCATCTTATGTTACATACATACTCATATGAAACACCTAAGTATTTACAAGTTACAATGAATATGTTCATCTCATGATACATACCTACTCGTATGTAACACCTGAACATATACGAACAATGAATGTGACACCAAAAAGTTTGTTCATTTTGGCAAGTACCATAGTTTAATATATTGCATGACTCTTTCAAACAATTTATGTATTTTATCTAAGCACTCCACCTGCTAAGGTCATAGAATTTGACTTCAGTCCTACCAATTTGCATATGTTTGAATGATTTTTAAGCCTCCTTGATGATCCAAACATAGTCTACACTTAAAGCATCATATATGTTGATATCCATCTATGGTATTCTATATAACAGTTATGTGTCTTATAAGATCTTTACTTTAGTATTATCTATGATGGAATCTTATAGAATAAGGTGTGTATTGCTTTTATTATTTATTATTGTGCACTAAGATATCGAGAAATAATATAAGATTATATACCTTTAAACATGCACTATGCTTGGTTTTTTCATCTTGTTTTATATTTACATATTTTCATTTTTGTATTTCAAAATTTTAGTTAAGTTATTCATGCTACTAATGTTTCATTCTTATTTCTGAATATTGAATTATTTTGATAATTTTATCATGCCACAAGATGGTGATAGTAGGTTGAAAACTCTTCTAATCTCTTCATAGAATACAATATTCTTTTTCCTCAAGGGTTTAATCTAGTTTTGGTTAAGATTCTATTTGGCAGCTAAGCTAGGAATAGTTTATTATTTAGACATAAAATCACTAGGCTAATTAGATAAGTTTACTTAGTCGACACTTCATCTTGTATTGCATATAATTACATTCTAGATCTCAGCATTTAAGATTGCAAATCCTTCTTAGGAAATATCATAGATGACATTTTGAATTGATATATGTCTTGTATCTTTATTGCAAAAAAGAGAAATAGGCTTGTATTATTATTATTAGAACTATGAATACTTCTTGATCTATATAAGAATCATTAAAATATTGAAGATTGTTAAGGAATAACTTTTGCTATTTTCCATTAAGGAGATTAGTTCTAAAACTCATACTATCATGCAAATGCAATTTTACATCCATTGGTAGGAAGTTCAGAGTATCGACACATTGGCAAGTACCATAGTTTTGAAATTACATACCTGGTTAAATTATTAATGGTAGGGTTGGGCTAATAATGCATTGTATTATAATGATCTCATGATAATACTTTGCAAGGCAAATTTCAATTGTTAATCTAATGATTTATTCAATGTTTATACCATTATTAATCCTTATTTATTACGCTTGAGATTTTAGATTTATAATAGGATCAGGGAATTTTATACTACAATTTTTAAATATGTACTGCCTCAACAAGATATATTAACTAATGACATAAGAATGAGATGTTTTCTTATTGAATGTTGTAAGTAGTTAATTATTACCCTAGCATTGATGAAAAGGGTTCCAAGTTCTAAGTGTTAGATTCTTTGGCTCTTAGGACTTTAACTCGTAGTAGTCATTGAATGTGTTAGATTCATTAAAGTAGGATCTTTTCGAGATTCTATGTAATGATAGGAGGTAGTTTTTCTTGATCAAGTTGTGGAATACTAGAAATCTTATTAGACACTTCAAATAATTTCTTTTCCTTTTTAACTATAAGTTTAATCTATTGATTGATTATTTTTAACTCTTTTAGAAAACCATCCTTACTTCACCTGAGTGGGTGGTAGCCAACAAGAAACTATTTGAGGAACTAGACCCTAGAAGGGGTTGCATACCCACTTGAACTTTTTTCCAAATTATCAATCTATAAATTGAATTATAGAATATCATATTTTCATGAAAGCAAAAATGGACGTTTGATCCATTTGTATGGTTATGTTTTCAACTATATGTTGTTGTTTTCTCTTCAAATTTGATAGTTTCCTTGTGAAGATGCATGATTTATTGTTTAAGTGACCTTTCATGCTACCTTGTATACAATGTTGATGTTATATGTTGTGAATGTATTCTGACATTTCTATTTATTGAGATTGAGAAAGAGGATGGACGGGTGCTGAATATGGAACAATAGAGAAGGGTAGGTTTCTTTTATAACCTACCTACCCATTAACATCTCAAAGATGATTTGTCCAAAGATTGTTAGTGAAATTAGCAATAGTTACTATTTGATGTGTTTTTTACACTCTCTGTCATATCATGATATTAGATCAATAAATGCATTTGACACATGCTATAGAGATGATAGATATATCATGCTATGCAAGATACCTTCACACATGTTGGCTTTAGTTTGCTAGACCCCTCATGAAGGGTTAAGCTTCTCCATTCAGGAGGAAGACCTGGGAGGCGTCAGCCTCATGGCTGGGCAGTAAATCACCTTGATGATGCTCTCTCTCTATTAGATTCAATGTCAAAGATATGGTATGGTGTTGAAGAATTTATTTGATGTGATGTTCTTTTGTATGAGCCTACATGGCTAGATATTGTAAAGGTAAGTCCTTTCTATTAATCTATTTGATTAGCTGATGTAAGGAATCATATTTGATTATATTGATGCAAGTATTTTACATGACTTGAATTATTTATGGGAAAATTTTAATTCTTCCCTTTTTCCACACTATTTTATTAGAATAATATTAATTTATTAGAGTGGTGTTTTACATATAGTATCAGAGTGTTATGGGTTCAAAACTCAGGCCTCAAGTCTTCTATGCTTTAGGTACATTGTTGTAATGCTAACATGTTTGATGGTATAGTGAGTGTTTTTAGAATCCTAGTTTTCAGTCAAATATTATTTAGATGAGTTGGAATCTTGTCAATTCTTAGATGGTTCAATTTGGAACCAAAAAGAAGAAATAACGTTGATTAATTGATTTAGTCATGAGTCCTCATCATTTTAATTGCATTTTTCATAGGACTCTCTAGTGGGAATGATGTCCTAGTTAAAACAAGGATTGGTGACCATTTTGGATTAAGAGGTGAATGACAAGATAGATTGGACAAATATACCTAATTCTAGATGGCTAAGATATGGTGGCAACCCATAAGTGATGATGTGAATGAATCAATAAGATCTATATGATGATGTAAAGGATAAAAAAGATGATTATAAAAAGGATACATTACAAGGAAAGATGATTTGTAAAAGGAAAAATGATAAAAATTTGACAAGATGAAAAAAGAGAATCACATATAAATATAGCTATTAATGATGGATGTTTTAAGGGAAATGATGTCTATGATGATGATAGTACTAGGGCTAAGGGCAAGATGATTTTTGAGCAACAACTTATTATTTTCAAGATGTGATCATGGATCTAGTAGAATCCAGGAGATATTTGGAGAATGCAAAGTTAAGATGCCTTAAGGATCTTCATTGATGGCCTAGGATTAGGAGTTGATTGGTTAATCCATCTCAATCTATCTTATAAAAAGGTAGGAATTATTGATGCTACGTATAAAAGGACCTTAAGAATCCTTCATATTTTATTCCTAGTACTCATAAATAGGTACTATATGTGAATTTGATACATTTTCTTATCTAGTGCAAGTAATGCACATGTGTGATGTTGTTTACATGCTTTGTGAGAATGATGCACTTTTCATGTTTTTTTCAAATGACGCACCTTGTGTAAGTGATTATATTCACTTTTTTAGCAAATTGTTGCCTTAGTGAGAGATGTACTTTTCATGTTTTTTTGCAAGTGATACACTTGTGTAACATGTATCCTTTGTGCGTAAGATGCACTTATTGTATTTATACTTGATCGATTGATGATCACATTTCATATTTTGTGTAAGTGATGCACTATAAGTAATGAATTTTAGTGTAGTGATACACTTTTTGCAAACGATGCATGTGATGCACTATGAGTACTTTTAGTACTCCTACCCTGTGAGAGTTATGTGCTTAGGGTGTCACATATTCATCACCATTAATTATTCATGCTTGTGTGCTATGTGATTGAGTATTCATGCTCTTTGAATTTTGTTGCATACTTTGTACAAGTAATGAACTTGTCTATAGAATTATGAAAAAATAGAATTTACACCTTGTGTTGGTATTGTATTAAGGGTGTAATGATTGTATTCTACTTGTTATAACATAAACTAAGTAATCTAGTGAAGCATTAGGAATGATGAATGCTCACAAGATAGATATGAGTGGAAAATTTCAAGTTAGAATTTTGCAAAATATTTGATTGACTAATGTTTCTATCGAAGTATTATTTGAAGCTTAATAAGCATTTAATGCTATGTAATGTACTTTTATGAAAAAATTAAGAAGATTGAAAAGACTTTATTGACAATTTAAATTATTTTTCATTTTATGGAGTGATGATTTGATTTATTTGTGATTTAGTGATGTAATAAAGATGATATATACTTAAACTTGTTGATCTTTTTAGGACCATGATGATCTCCTATGTTATTTATGATCTTTCTTGATATTGATGAACTCCTTCGACAAACCTTGCTGATGATTTTAGATGCAATATTATTCTCTTGTTCACCATCTTATTTGGTTTGGTGATGAAACTTGATAATATTTGGTGATCAACTTTTATTGAATGTTCATGATTTAACATTGAATTCAAAATTTGGTTTTTGTTTTGATAAACTCTTTTTGTTGACCAAGTTGGAATATTTTCCATATTGATAAACTTTGCCAACTTCATGTTGACTTCCTTTCTTGATGTCAAATCCTAAAGATCAATGTTGTAATATTCATAACTATTTATGATTGATGGTGAACTTTTATGATGATCTTTATGGATTTGATGTTGAGGTCATATTGATCTATTTGAGATTTGATCATCATCAATTTTGATCTCCTTGACTTAGTGTTGAAAATTATGGTGATCCATTGACTTTCAATCCTCTATGAACTATTTTTTATCATCTTTGATTTAGTGTTACTTAATTTTTTATCTCTGGGTATGTGCAGGATCATCATGGGCCAAACAATGGAAATGGAAAAAAAATTACATGTCTTTACTTATCCAAATTTGCGAATTGGCCAACTTTAACTTTCATAGGCATGTTAAAAATATTCATTTTGGTTTGGATACCAAACCAAAATGGATATTTTTTTGGAACGGATATCCATTTTAAAATGGATATCCGTTTTTGTGGTTAAAAAAACCATTTTTATAGTTCTAGGAAACATATATTCATTTCCTAGAACTATAAAAATGGTTTTTTTAAATTATTTTCATTGATTTTTTAATTCTTTTCATTGGTGTGTGTCATGGTATGATGTCTCAAGAATGGGAAGAAAGGATGGTGATTCATAAGATAATATGAAGAATTATGGTAGAGTGAATTGACATTGTGGTAACTGTAGCATGCCATGGGGGTGAATCATACATTAATATAGGTTGTGGAGTGAGAAAGGGGTGGTATGGGTATGGTTGAATGGAATAATGAGGTGATTTAATTGGTGATGACCTAGGTGAAGTGATGGGTAAGGTGTCTTATGTGGGATTGCTAGAAAGTGTGATTGTTAATGGTGGGGGATAGCTAAATATCATCTTCTAAGGGTTCAAAGGTGAGGAAAGTGTAATATGGGGATATGGGATAATCCATGGTTTAATGATTATAGCCCTCCTTAAAATGATTATCAATGACGGCATCGATAGGGGGACTGTAGTCTATGAATGTAGGTGTGGAAATGTGAGATATGACATTGGGATTGTATTGGATGAATAATGGGAAGTAGGGGCACCTGTCTAGTGATGGAAGGAGCCACATGATCAAATGATGTTTGGGGAAGGGCTTTTCTTAGGAAACTAAGGATTTGGGTGAGGGTTTAGGGTTTGGTGAAGAAGAATTTATGGAAAATTTTGGAGGTCATTACAATTGACATCAATGAAAGAAGGTACAAGACATGGCTAATGATAAATGGTAGGCTCAAAATAGGATAACTAGGACTATGATGATGAATATGGGAAAGAAAATTTAACAACAATAGTGTGATATAGGGATAGGATTAGAAAAAAAGACTACTACAACTAGCCAAGAGGAAAGTGAGGACATAATGCAAAGTCAACATGGCATGAGCTCTCTTGGAGGGTAAGCATGGACTATAATAAGATTGAACTAGTTGGATCTATTAGGCTCACTAAATGAAAGAACCTTAAAAATTAACCTTAATTAGGTAAGGGTTATTTTTTAGTGTGGTTGTTTGTGTAACAATGTGTAAATTAATGTTACCTAAGGATAAATCTAACTATACTAACATTTTAATAACCATGAGAGCTAGGACTAACAATTAGACTAAAAATTTGACAAACAATACAACTTGGACACATGTAGGACTTGGAAAATGGAAAAGAATAAGTATTAAATGTGGAAAACAATGAAAAAGTGGTATTAGTTGCACCTATGTAAAGAAGTTGTATTTATGAAAGATGCTTAGAATTATGCTCTATATCTATTTGTGAAGTTTGGAGGTGGATTGGACCTAAAGAATATGACCACCATATACAAAATACCCTACCTAATGGGTATGTGCATGGAGAGAGAGAGAGAGAGAGAGAGAGAGAGAGAGAGAGAGAGAGAGAGAGAGAAGAGAGAGAGAGAGAGAGAGAGAGAGAGAGAGAGAGAGAGAGAGAGAGAGAGAGAGAGAGAGAGAGGAGAGAGAGAGAGAGAGAGAGAGAGAGAGAGAGAGAGAGAGAGAGGAGAGAGAGAGAGAGAGAGAGAGAGAGAGAGAGAGATGAGAGAGAGGAGAGAGAGAGAGAGAGAGAGAGAGAGAGAGAGAGAGAGAGAGAGAGAGAGAGAGAGAGAGAGAGAGAGAGAGAGAGAGAGAGAGAGAGAGAGAGAGAGAGAGAGAGAGAGAGAGAGAGAGAGAGAGAGAGAGAGAGAGGAGAGAGAGAGAGAGGAGAGAGAGAGAGAGAGAGAGAGAGAGAGAGAGAGAGAGAGAGAGGAGAGAGAGAGGGAGAGAGAGAGAGAGAGAGAGAGAGAGAGAGAGGGAGGAGATAGATTGGGAGAGACAGAGGGAGAGATAGGGAGATAAAGAGTGAGTGAGATGTTCAAAGAAATTGAGAGCTAGAGGGATGATAGAGAGAGGGAGATAAGGGACGAGATACTTGAGAGATAGAGGTTTAGGGTTGCTCAAGTTTAGGGTTTAGGGGTTATGGGTTAGGGATTAAGGGCATTACCTAGGGTTGAGGGATTTAGAGAGATAGAGAGAGACTTCTTTTGACATGCAATTGTAAACCCTGAAAAATGTCCCTAAACCCTAAACTTGAGCAACCCTAGAAACCTTTAAATCTTAAATAATGCCCATAAACCCTAAACCCAAATCCATAACCCCTATACCATTAACCCTAAATAATGCCCCTAACCCTAATCCATAATCCCTATACCATTACCCCTAAATAATTCCCATAAGCCCTAAACCCTAAACCCCTGAGAAACCTTAAACCCCTAAATCCTAAACTCCAAACCCCTAACCCTAAACCCAAGCAACCCTAAACCTCTATCTCCCTATCTCTATCATTCCTCTACCTCTAAATCTCTCTCCCTATGTCTCTAGCCATGTCCCTCACTCTCCATATCCCTATCTCTCCCCTGTCTCTGGCCATGTCCCTCACTCTCTATATCTACATATTGGTCCTCTCTCTAAACACTAAACCATAAACCTCTAAACCTTAACCCCTAAACCATAAACCCTAAATCCTAAATAATGCTCCTAAACCTTAACCCCTAACCTCTAAAACCCTAAATCCAATCAACTCTAAACATCTATCTCCCTATCTATCCCCTATCTTCGTATCTCTATCATCCTTCTACCTCTCAATCTCTCTCCCTATGGTCTTTGGCCATGTGCCTTATTCTCTATCTCCCTATCTCTCTCCTTGGTCTCCTTGATATCTCCCTATCCCCTATCTCTCTCTAAACCCTAAACCCTAAACCTCTAAACTTGAACCCCTAACCCATAAACAATAAACACTAAAAACTAAATAATGCCCCTAAACCCTAACCCCCTAACCCCTAAACCTGAGAGACCCTAAACTCCTAAACCCTAAACTCCAAACCCCTAAACCCTAAACCTCTATCTCCCTATCTCTCCACTATCTCCCTATCACCTTTGTCCCTCTACCTCTCAATCTCTCTCACTCTATCTTTGGCCATGTCCCTCACTTCTCTATCTCTCCTATCTTTCCCCTCGGTCTCCTCTATATCTCCCTATTGGTCCTCTATCTCTCTCTAAACCCTAAACCCTAAAACCTCTAAACCTTAACCCGTAACCCCAAAACAATAAACCCTAAACCGTAAAAATGCCCCTAAATCCAAGCAACCCGAAACTTCTATCTCCCTATCTCTCCCTATCCCCATATCTCTATCATTGCTCTACCTCTCAATCTCTCTCTCTCTCTATGTCTCTGGACATGTCTCTCACTCTCTATCTCTCTCCTTTATCTCCTCTATCTCTCCCAATCTCTATTGATCCCCTCTCTCTATCTCTCTTTAAACCCTAAACCCCAAAACCCTAAACCTGAGCACCCTAAAACCTAAATAATTCCCCTAAACCCTAAACCCTAAACGTGAGCAATGCTAAACTCATAAACCCTAAAATAATGCCCCTAAACCCCTACCCCTAACCCCAAGCAACTCTCTCTCTCTCTCTCTCCTAGTTTTCTTATTTTCATTTCATTGATAGATAAGGGAGAGGGAGAGATATAAGGGAGAGATAGGGAGATATAGGAATGATTAGGGAGAGAGGCAAGAGATAGAGAGATAGGGAGTGATACATGATACAAAGGGGAGAGATAGGGAGATAGAGAGTGAGTAAGATGTCTAGAGAGATAGGGAGATAGAGGAATGATAGGGGAGAGAGGCAAGAGATAGGGAGATATAGATAGGTAGAGAGAGGAGATAGATTGAGAGAGATAGAGGAGATAGAGGGAGAGATAGGGAGATAGAGAGTGAGTGCGGAGAGAGATTGAGAGGTAGAGGGATGATAGAGAGAGGGAGATAAGGGAGAGATAGGGAGATAGAGGTTTAGAGTTGTTAAAGTTAGGGTTTAGGGGTTTAAGGGTTAGGGGTTAGGGATTAGGGATTAGGGGCATTATTTAGGGTTGATGGATTTAGAGAGAGAGAGACTTCTTTTGACATGCAAACCATAAATCCTAAATAGTGCCCCTAAACCCTAAACCCAAGCAAACCTAAACCTCTAAACCTTATATAATGCCCCTAAACCCTAAATAATGCCCCTAAGACCTAAGCCCTAACCCCCTTAACCCCTAAACTTGAGAAACCCTAAACCCCTAAATCCTAAACCCCAAGCCCCTAAACCCTAAACACTAAACCAAAGAAACCCTAAACCTCTATCTCCCTATCTCACTACCTCCTTATCTCTATCTCAATCTCTATATCTCCCTATTGGTCCTCTCTCTAAACACTAAACCCTAAACATCTAAACATTAACCCCTAAACCCTAAACCCTAAATAAGGTCCCTAAACCTAACCCCTAACCATAAACCCTAAACCCCTATCTCCCTATCTCTATCGTCCCTAAACCCCTATCTCCTATCTCTATCATCCCTAAACCCCCTATCTCCCTATCTCTATCATCCCTAAACCTCTCAATCTTCTCCCTATGTCTCTGGACATCTCACTCACTCTCTATCTCCCTATCTCTCCCTCTGTCTCTTCTATCTCTCCCGATCTATCTCTTATCTCTCTCTCTCTATCTAGCTATCTCCCAAACCTAAGCAACCCTAAACGCCTAAACCCTATATCCAAGGAACTCTAAACCTCTATATCCCTATCTCTCCCCTATCTCCCTATCTCTATCATCCCTCTACTCTTAATCTCTCTCCATATGTCCCTAGCCATGTGCTTCATTCTCTATCTCACTATCTCTCTCCTCAGTCTCCCTCTATATCTCCTATCATTCCTCTCTTTCTATAAACCCTAAACCCTAAACCTTTAAACCTCAACCCTAACCATAAAACAATAAACCCTAAACCCTAAATAATTCCCCTTAAACCTGAGAAACCTTAAACCCCTAAACCTAAACCAAAAACATCTAAACCCCAAGTAACCCTAAACCTCTATCTCCCTATCTCTCCCTATCTCCCTATCGCCTTTGTCCCTCTACCTCTCAATCTCTCTCCCTGTGTCTCTAGCCATGTCCCTCACTCCCTATTTCCCTATCTCTCCCCTCAGTCTCCTTTATATCTTCCTATTGGTCCTCTATCTCTCTAAACCATAAACCCTAAACCTCTAAACCTTAACCCCTAACCCCAAATCTATAAACCCTAAACCCTAAATAATGCCCCCTAAACCCAAGCAACCCTAATCCTCTATCTCCCTATCTCTCCCTATCTACCTATCTCTATCATCCCTCTACCTCTCAATCTCTCTCTCTCTCTCTACGTCTCTGGACATGTCTCTCACTCTCTATCTCCCTATCTCTCCCAATCTCTAGCAGTCCCCTCTCTCTATCTCTCTTTAAACCCTAAACCCTAAACCCTAAACCCTAAACCCTAAACCCTAAACTTGAGCAATGCTAAACTCATAGACCCTAAACAATGCCCCTAAACCTAAGAAACCCTCTCTCTCTCATGTTTTTTTCTAACATGATTGCTTAGCAAGCTCAATGCTTAAATACACATAAAAGAAGGGGTCCATAATAGGATGACATGTAAGGCTTGAAACTAATGATGCAATGTTATTCTAATCATGCAACTAACAAATTCTAGTGAGTGAATGGGGCTTCTAGGTCAAAATATGATTGCTAATGGTTGGTATTCCACCATACTAACAATGTATCTTGACAAATCATAAAAATGCACCAATTGTTGATGTTAATGGAGATCAACAACTCAAATTCCCTCCACCAAAACAAGGTTGTATTATCATGAGGCAAAACAAACAATTTTGAATAATAAAACATGAAAATGAGTGGGCTCAAAAATAGGAACATACACAAGTATTAAGTCCCATCAAAATCAAAATAATATTAACTCCCAAAAGAACACTTCATTACAACATGGAAGAGATGACCCTATGCAAAATGAAGAGTGAAGAATATAAAATTCTTGGTGATCTCCTAGGGTTCTTCACTCATGAAGAAAGAAAGAAGAACATACTTATCCATAGGCCATAGAGTCAAAATTAAAAGTTTTAAAATTGGAAAAAATTGCAAACACATTTGAATTTTAACTTAAGAGAATCTAGGAGGACTTACCACTCCTCTTCAATTAGAATCTCCTTTCCTCTATTTTCCTAAATACCTTATCAAGATGAATAGTGTCCTAGTAGGAGATTTTCTTGAAGTTCCCCATGGTGTATTTAGCCTTAGCTTCCAATTAGGCTAGTAGTCACAAGATGGATTTTTTTTTCAAAGAAGCTTGGTGTCTGAGACTAGTCTAGAACTGGTCACTAATCTATCTATTTTTGTGCAAGCATTCTCTAAAATTCTTTTTTTTTACAATGCATTGCTATCACTATCCAAGGGAGATGGTAATCCCTATTTCACAAGAGAGAGGATGTGAGTCCTCATCCCTTATACCATTTTATCAAGTGCAAACAATTTTAGATTGCATTTTCCATTACCATATCTTTGTTGAGAACTTCATTGATATTCATAGTATTGGCTTTCCAATTATCAATCCTTGCAACAATTAACTCATGATTAAAAGTTATATAATTTTTAACACAACTTTTTACACGTACTACCTTTGCAACTATGGATCTTGTAATGGTCTTAATCTCAACCTTTACCTATGCATTGAAAATTTTCACAAAGCTCATAAATTTTAAATGCAAATTTAAACTCTCTAACTATGTCCAAGTACTTGGACGAATAGGATGCATACAATTCCTTAATGAGGGATAGATATCCTATAGATTTCACCATGGTTTGAACCTAATCCTTTAGCCTTGGATTTGCTACTCATAGCCTATAATATTTTTTTGATCAATTTGTGCTTTATCATGCAAATATTTCATCTAGCCCTCATATCATCTAACCTCTACATATGATCTTGTAACTTATTTTTCAATTCTACACTTGGAATCGCTAGTGGTTTATAGAATTTATCATCTTGCCAACCTTTTGGTGTAAGCTAGTATCTTCAATCATCCTTTCTCTCTTAATCTCCTCTACCTTTTGAGATTCTACCTATAGCCCTCCAAGGTAGAACTTAGATTTCCTAATTCTACTTGTAAGATTTGGGATTTTGCTCTGTCTATTTGGATGTTTCCTTAGTAGAGACCCTATATTTGAGCTATTTATTATCATCAATCAACTATTAAGTTAGGTATTACACTTGCACTTGTATATTCTTGAGGGTTTCCTTAGTGTTTGCAAGTGCTAAATCTCTTTTTTTCTAGATTTTAGCTTGCATTGATGAAATTCGTTGTAATTATTTTCTATGTTTCTTCAATGAGTTCATGTCCATAACATGAACTTGGCAATTATCTAGTCCCATTTTGTCTTCAGGGTTGTTGATTAATGGGGCCCATGTGTGTGGTTATGTATTGGTGCTAGGTTATTCTTACTTTTTCTATTCTCCCTCTTGGTACATAATGGGATTTCTATACCTTTTGCATTACTACTACAACTATGCTATAGAATTTATGAATCCATAAGAAAATGAAGACTATGAAAAAATGGAGACCAAGGAGGGATATCATAGGGATATGTTACCAACTATTATACAAGTGATATGACTACCCTAATTGGTAATGAAGACTTAATCATCACTATGTAGGGAGAAAAGGGAGGAAGGATACGAATTGAAGCTTGCATTTTCCATGAGATGAAAGGGGATATTATGGTAAAGGGGAAAAATAAAAACTAAAAATATGGAAATTGAAGTTGGTGGGTAAAGGATCAAAGAATTTCACATTGTCCATGGAAGTGGGTTGTAGGGTAAGGACTGATTGTGGTGAACAATGCAAAAGTGGGCAAACCAAGGCTTACTATGGTTGGGGCCAAATAAAAAGGCATGATACCTTGGGTATCAAGAGACATGGATGGAAGAGAAACATGACTAGTTGCAAATCTCCATAGATGATGAGGGGATGGTGGGATCCAAGGACATTTGTAACATGTGTGATACAATGGCTCATAAAGAACTTAGCTTAACTAGGCAAGTTCCTAGCAAAATGCAACTATAAATGAAGGGCTAGGATGAATGAGGTCAATTTTGAATGTGCTAAGAGGTACAACTAGTGGAGAAATGGATGCAATAGAAGTAATAGGAATGGGAGGAGGCTAAAACTACTAAGTCATAACTTGGGGAATCGATGCAAAAGATATATAGTACACACAGAGAGAGAGAGAGAGAGAGAGAGAGAGAGAGATGAGAAGAGAGAGAGGAGAGAGAGAGAGAGAGAGAGAGCAAAATGGATATCTATTTTGAGCAACCTAAAAGGGATATCTGTTTTGTAAAATGGATATCCATTTTGTAAAACATAAAAAAAGGAAAATGATATTTTACCAAAGAAAAATGGATATGCCATTAATAATGGATATTCGTTTTTGCTTCGCTTTTGCCTTGTATGCAGGCTTGGGACTGTCATAGTTGACTTTCCCTCAATTCTAACATTTTTACAAGTTTCAATCTCTTCTTCAAACTTCACCCTTCATGCTGACAACCTTTTTAATGCAAAATTGATAAAATGAAAAGGGTTTATAGAAGAAATTGTCAGCTTTCTAAAAATATATGATTTGTTTGGTTATCATTTTATTAAATAATTACTAATAATTTTCTATATAGTGTGTGTCTCAAATCTTGATGGACACACTGATTAAAAAACATCCATAACTTTCAAACCGTTTCACCTTTTGAGATCTGAAATCTACATTACACTCTATGCTTTTCTGGATATAGGTTAAAAAATTTAAATTCTGATTTTTTTTTATCGAGTTAGGTTGGCTACAAAATTACTTTTTAGTTTTTAAAAAAAGTCACAATAAAAAAATCATAACTAATTATTTTATTGAAAAAAATTTCAAAAAAATATGTGTCACATCCAGGCATGAGTCCTCTACTTATTTTTGAAAGTTTAAAAAAAAATATTTTTTTCTTCATAGTTAGGTTGGCTGGAATGACACCCACTTTTTATTTTTTCTAAAAAATTTAATAGCTATTCATTGAAATATTCATTTTTCACTAAGTAAATTTAGTTTAAAAAAAATAGTAGCCCATAAACTAGATTCAATTCTCTACAAATTTTGTTCTTACATCTTTTTCAAATTGTGTAGATAATCCATTCAAATTTTCACATGAACTTGATTAAGTCTGATTTTTTGTATTTTCATTGCCACTTAGAGGTATAGTTTGGCCCATCATGATCCTGCACATGCCCCTTTTATGAATTAGTATCAAGATCATGTCAATCTACTTGACAACTGGTCTACCTGGTTTAGTGTTGTAATCAAGTTGAAATACTTATTTTTGTGTTGATATTATCTTAAGTCTTAATTTAGTGTTGTTGATTTTTCAATGATGATAACAAGTAGTATGGGATGCTTTTTTTCATCATTGAATGGAAATTGTTTAGATGTCTCATGCAGGTAGGCATGTTGACAAAATGAACATATTTTTTGTTTACTTTATGTGAGGGGCTATGTGTAGTTATGCCTCTTTGAGAAAGTATGTTGGATATAAATCAATTGAATGAAAATGTCTTAGGTAGTGATAAGACTTGTAGAATCTTGTATGAGTTAATGAAATAATTTTAGAAGAAAACATAATTATGATCTAAACAACTAGCATAAGTGATGATTGTTGGATACATAGATTTTGTTGATATGAACATACAAATACCTTGAAGTAAACAACATCCCAATCAAGTGGGCAAATTGTGACTTTAAGGTAAAACTGATAAGAAAGAGGTATGAAACTCTCTTATGAGTTAGGTTAATTTGACCATCGAGATGATGATTCTTTAAGGGTGAAATGATGTCACAACCCTTATTTCAATAATTAAATATGACTTCAAATATTATTATTTAAATAACTGTCAACTAATTTTGACTTGTGTGTGTGACATGATCTCTCTCTCTCTCTCTCTCTCTCTCTCTCTCTCCGGACATAGTATCATCAAGGTAGAGGGAGTTTAGTCGACTAATGATTACTTGTGTTGAAGGGACATGCACACACACCACTTAGTCAAATTGGATTGCATTCATTTAATTTGGATAATTTGTGCGTGTGTGAAAAATAATTCATTAATTTATTTTATTGCATAATTATTCATAATAAATATTAATTGAATTATACCTCTTAAAAAGATTATTGTATGCTCTGCCATTAATGAGTTTAGTAAATGGTTTCTATTTAGGCCACATGAGAGAAGGTGATAGAAGGAATCTTGGAAGTTTTTATTTCTTTTTAGTTTTTAAGTTTAGGGGGACTAATTTTAGAAAATGGGAAGAGAGTGGGAAAGAGGAGATATTCAAAATTAAATTTCTTTTTCTATTTTTACTTTTGAATCATTAATTACCTTTTTCTATTTATTTTCTTAAAATGAAGAGATGTGGGGGTGTGCTTAGAGGCTACTCTGATGGATATTTAAGAATAATTTGGTGAAGATGAATAGTGGGAAGGTGGCATTGTGATGGGTTTTCTAAAAGCCTCATCTTGGGTGCTTTTATGCCCTTCGAATGAACAAAGATTTTGGATGTTGGATCTGCCACCTATATTGTTGGTCTATCTATTCAAATGTTATATTCTATTCTATCCTACCATTTATGGTTTAGCTTTGGACCTACTTGCAAACTTGCATTGGCTCATACTAAGCATGATCTTGGTGACATCATGAAAAGGACTCATTGATAGTTTATCAAAAAAAGAAGAATTCCATTTCTTTAGCTCAAGTGCTTTTCTTGTAGCATCCCAGGTGTTGTAGGTATGGTGCTCTTATCCTAAAATTTACATTGACTATTGCTTGGATGGAGGATTTTCTTATAAACCTGATAGTTACTCTCTGGTGGCATGTTTATCTAACAAAAAAGCATAACTAATTTACCACTATGAAAACAAAAGAATAAATCTTTTTTCTCCTCCACAATATTAAGTATGTGTTTCTAATCTAGAATTTATCTACTGCCTATGTCCTTCAAGCCAATTCCTCCAAATATGCATGGATTTCTTGTGTCATTGAGTGCAATTAGTCTTTTGAAATGGTGGATACTATATATGATTAATGACTAAAATGTAACAATTTTATTGCATGTTGATTGAGTGATAAAGTAGATGCTTTTATGCATTTTGGTTATGGGTAGAAGCACAAAGTTGAGTCCACTTCTCGTGGAAGTTTTGGACTTAGCCAAAAAACCCAAAATCAGGCAAAACAAAATAAGATCCCATTACTTATAAAATGGGATCTTGTTATGGATCGGGGATCCTGAGCCTAAATTCAAAATAGGATCCCATTCTGTAGTGGGATCCCGATCCTAGGACCATGAAACAGGATCCTATTTTACAAAATGGGATCCCATTTCAAAAAAGTATTTAATTTTGAAAAAAAGGCTTGCTAGCTCATTTTTAACAATAGCCAAAGGAGAACTAGAACAAGATCCCAAGTTGCAAAGCACTATTTCTAGTCATCCAAAAGTCCAAGTCAGTTCTATTTTCCCTTTTTTCATTTTTTATATTTTGTAATTTATATTGTAGGTTTAATTTTTGTAAATTAGGTTTTAAATTTGGCTTGAATCTTCCTACAAAACTGTATAAACCCCCACATTCGATTGAAACTAAAAATAATTACCCTACACACACAAAAATGACCCTACACTAAATTGAAACAAAAATATTTATCCTTCAAACAAAAATATGAACCCTAAAATGAGATTCAATCATGCCTGCAAACTAAAAAACAAGTTTTAGTTACGTTTAATGGTAAAGCGAAAAACAAGTTTTTTCATTTGCAAATTGTTTTATGTTTTAAATTTGTACATGAAAATATTTAAAAATCAAATAATACTTCATTTCTTGAGAAAAAAATCTAGATTTGTCTAAGTTTATTTCATTGTATTATTTAGCAATTATTATTAATTGTTTAATCTAGCCACATACAATTAGAATTTGCAACACATGGCATCCATATGTATCAATGCACAAACACCTACTCTCTAACATATTAACATGTACATATATAGTTTTCTATCAATGTAATCCTTGAACCTCCTTTAGGTGTAAGTGCTAGTATATATTCCTTTTTCATAATTGTAATCCCTATAGGTTTTCTAGATATGTTGAATTAAGAATAAGATACAAATTACTCAAAGCTATAGACTAATTACTTAGTTTCACATTAAAATATAAAATTAGAATACACATTTCCATAATCTTATCGTTCCCTACATATACCTAGTCCATGTCATTAGGATCACACATTAGAATCAAGATAGAAGAATAAAATTGATAGAAACCATGATCTAGGAATAAGTTAGCATTCAATCATATTGCTAATGGAGCATCTAATACTTCCTCCTAAAATATGATTGTTCATTGAGTTTATCCTCCTTAAATGGCTTAAGAGGATTAAGTTTACCTAGAAATTTACATATTTAATGTTCATGTGAGATATTTTTATTCCATGTCATTAATGCAATATATCCATGTGGTTCAATTTGAATTATAGAAATAAAATGTCAATCCATGGCTAACCAAATTTCATCCTAAATGAGCAACTGTAATGTATTTATAAAAGTTGTATCCACTCTAGGAATCATATCTTTTTAGACTTGAATATTTCTACCTATAATTGTAATTACTAGATAAGGAAACATTCATCCTAAATATGTAAAAATCAACAAAATAGTACTAGATTATTAATAACTTTGACTAAGAGCGGAAATTCAAAATATAGCTATCCTCAAATAAATAAATGACTTTGACTAAGAGTAAACATTGAAATTTATAGCTATCCTCTTTGCAAAATTCACAGTTTGATTTGAGTGATTTAATTCTTAGGGCATCTATAAATTTAATTCTCACCATATAATTTATCTCATAGATAACTTGAGTAGGAATTTAAAAGGATACTAAGGAGGTTTTAAATTTGGTAGTGCATGTAAGAAGAGAATCATTTAGAATAGTTCTTTAAATGGTTATAGAGATTAAGGAAGAAAGTGTCATTTTTTTAAAATTTTCTATAAAATTTATCAATAGGAGTCCATACACAAGTATCAATATAAATCAAAGTGGTAAGTTTATAGTTATTAATTAACAATAGGAGGTCACTGTATGATATTTATTACCTCCTAAATACATTTAAAAAAATAGGATATGTAAAATGAAAAGTGTAATATCAATTAATTATAGGTAGGGGGTTGAAACAACTAATAATTAACCTACCACAATAGTTCATCAAAATGTGGCCCTACAAAACTAGATTTCACATCACATTAACAATTATTTGTTTTTGAAAGGTAGACAAACCATATCTCATTGTCAAGGGATGATCATGAAATCCCCTTAAGCCACTAATAATGGCACTAATCCCCTTGAAATCTACTTATCGTCAAGGGATGATCTAAGAGGTTGTAGATGACCTACAACTTGAAATCTACTCTTTAATCCCCTTAAGCCACTAATAATAGTCAAATTGATCACACATTTAATCAATTTGTATAATGTTAGATTATTGAAGTTTTTACAAACTTGTTAAAGATATATATATTTAAAGTTTTTACAAACCTGTTTAGGGTTTAGGGTTAAGGGTTAAGGGTTTAGGGTTAAATGTTTAGGGTTAAGGGTTAAGGGTTAAGGGTTAAGGATTTAGGGTTTAGGTTTATGGTTTAGGGTTTAGGATTTAGGGTTTATGTCAAATAATTAGAGTGAATGTGAAAGTATTTTTTGTACATATATTCCACACAATATACTAGTTTTAACATACATTCATACTGTAATACCCCCTCGTTTTGGCTTGTGATAGTGGTAGTTTTGCATTGCTCTTTGTCAGTTAGAGACAGTTGCTAGTCTTTCATTGCATTTATACAGTTCTGAGACTTCTGGATTAGTAGACTTATGGTTTATGTTTATTTTGATCTTGATGGACTATTTTCGATTGAATATAGCTTAGACATGTGTTATGAGTTTATGATGACATTATTATTATTATTAATCTAGTTATGCTGAGCTTGACATGATTAGTAATGGTTTAATGTTGCCATGTTTCATTCGATCTGTTGATATCTGAATTCAAGTAAAAGTGGTTATAGTCATGTTTTAAGAGCAGGGAAGGTGTAGTACTACTCGCTTCGAGCACCCTACTACGCCGCGACTCTCTAACTTTGTGTGTGTAGATATATATGCTTTTGATCATATTCAACCTATTGTTCTGATGTAGGTTGTAGGTACCGAGCCTCGACTCCACCTGATATAGCAGGTTTGAGCAGGCTCTTGCATCAATGGATATTGGTAATGGGAGATAACACAAGGATTATTCCACTAGGTCAGTCCCAACCTTTGGTTGTGGTCATGTGTCGTGATGTGGTGCTTGGTCCTTGCCTCATGTTGTTGGTCATCATGTGTTGTGAAGTATTGTTAAGTTTTGTCTTAGTTGTGCCTATGTGTAGTTTGGTAATACTTTAATGAATATTTATTTAAAATAATAATGCTTTTAATATGTTTTATTGGATAGTATCTTGTTTAGCCTAGAACTTGAAATAACACTTTAGTAAATTTTTTAAAAAATAGATTAAAATTAATCAATTTGCTAATTTAAGATTATTGTGTCATAAGTTGTTGGTTTAGGTAATGAGTATATAGTTGACTAAAGAATATTATTAGTAAAGAATTTATGGTGGTGAGTTGTCGAATGTGAACTCTCAGATTTGTGAAATCTCCTATTATTAGTAAAATTTTAAAATTCCCAGGAGTGGGGATTTTGGTAACGGAAGCATGTTTGTGGCTATGGGTTTTAATGGTACCCGGGGGTTGTTGTGAAAAAAGGGGGAAAAAAGATAGAAATTTGGGAAAAACAAAGAATTGGTTGCGAGAAATAGAGAAGATCTGAAGGAGACTGAAATTCAGGTATGTTTATGTTGACTCTATGTGTGTGAAATTTATATTTTTGTAGATTGGAATTTAAATTTTATTGTAGTACAATCGTTCTGTGCTTGAGTGTGAAATTTGCATTCTATGGCTTGGAATTTAAATCTTATTGTAGCTTGAATCGTTCTGTACACTGTGTGTTCGAATGTAGTTGCCTGACCACACCTTCATTTTGGGAGTTGCACTTTGTTGTCTGTTAATGTTTTAACCTCTATTGCTACTTCCAAAATTTACTCGTCTTTTGGTTTATTCTTTGTTAAATCCTTCTTGAATCTTGGAGTCCAATCATTTGTAAATCTTGCAAATTGACCAAAATTAAAAAGGAAATAACCCATATGAAGCATTTTTTCGAGTTCTTGCCTCATTTCTTTTCCCTTAGCTACTTCTCAGTGTCGTAGTAAGGCCTCATTCAACCTCAGTTTCTTAGATTTGCCAAGAATTGGAAGCTCTGACATTTTTTTTTTGGAAACCATTTAACTAATGGCAATTTTTGCTATTTTTTTTTACCTTAGCTATGGAAACATTTGTATACATGCTGCTGAAGGTTGAGAAAGAAAAAAAACCTTAGATTGTACCTTGACTGTACGGTGTAGGAGACTCCCATCTGTAATTTTCTTTTGGTTAAATGTCTATTCATTCCTCCTTGTTGACCATACGACATTGGGGGAGGATCTGGTGTAATTTCTTTTGAAGATTTTCTACCCTCTCTTTGGAACGCTGTACGGCCACTGTACAGCCTTCACAAGGATTTCTTTAAATGAATTTCCTCTGTATCTCAAAATTTCTTTGAATGAATTTCCTCTGTATCTCAAAATTTCTTTGAATGAATTTACTCTGTATCTCAAATTTATTTGAATGAATTTCCTCTATATCTCAAAATTTCTTTTAAATCAATTTCTTTTGTATCTCAAAATTTCTTTAAAATGAATTTCTTCTACCTCTGAAAATTGCTTCAAGTTTGCACTTTCTAGTTATTCATTGGACTCTTCCCAGCTTCTTTGTATTTTGATTTGTTGCCTGAAATTTATTTAATGAAAATAATATTATTGAAATCTTGTTCTTACCTATGACATCTCTGTCTTCCTCTGAAGCTTGAGTTAGTTCCCCTCTGCCAGTCAATTAAAATGCTCTAGTTATTCTCTATCTAGACCTCAAATGATTTTCATTACCATACCTATAACTTTTCTTTTAATTCTACAAATAAAAAATGGTAGAATGTGCTTCTTCTGCAACCAAAATTTTAAATTGAGTTCATAGAATAGTTAATTGTTGTTAGTAAATTTAATTAGAATGCTTGGAGGAAATCTTACTATTAGGAAACTTTTAGTTAACTTTGTGAACAACTCATTAACTTTGGTTTTTGAGTGTAGTTTTGATTTATTAAGTTAATATTAGAATATTAGAGAGAAGTTAATATTAGAATATTCATATGATAGTAAGATAGAAGTGTATCATTTTAGAATTAAATTTATTTAATTAATATTTTTTTTTTTTGGTATATGCAAGTAGATTAAATAATTAAGTTGTGCTCATTTTATTAAATATAACTTTGTTAATTGCTATCCTGTGATATGTTATTCTTTTTTTTGGAATTAAATAATGAGTTAGAGTTATTTGAATTTTTATACTAGACTCATATGGTCATTAATATTAGTTACACTTTTGTCGATGATGGCATGGTTCGGTGGTTAAGTCGCTCAGGATGTAGTGGCGGCCACCAGAGTTCAAACCCCCGTTGGGCCAACAAGCTCGTAAGGCTTTACGCCTTCACTGGGCCAATGAGCTCACGGGTTTGAAGTGTTCTTCCTAGGGGATGAGGTCCCCCAGTTGTGGCCTCACCAGTTCATTGCTTCGGGCAAAAGCATTTACGTGGAGCCGGAGGGTGTGTCGCACCAGTGTCACTGGTCACGTTAAAAAGTTTACTAGGCGCATTTAAAAAAAAAAAATATTAGTTACACTTTTGCCATCTTGTTAAATTTAAACTTGTTAGTTATTTATTGGAATATGCTAGTTGTAAATGTTAGTAAGTAAATAAATAATTAGTTTAAGTTTTTGTGTGTTTAAGTTAAGCATGCTAGATTCTATGGTAATGACTATAGTAGATGAAACACTATAGGTTTTTTTGTCCTTCTATGTTGCCAATCTATGTCACTCATGGGTGTTATGTTGAGTCGAATTTTTAATATGGTCTTGTTTGGAAAATTCCTTGTTAGGAGTGATGATGTATATAGGGTAGTCATTTCCATGATACATTATTTTAGTAAATAAGTATATAGATAGAAATTTTAGAGTAATTTGATATATTGTTTCTAGTTTCATGAGGTAACAATATTGTACTAATCAAGTATTGATTACCTTGTTAAATATTAATTTGCTAGTCATGCTTGTAATATATTATTCCGTACTACGTGAATGGTTGATATCATAGTTTATGTTATTTAACTTCATTTTAGAGAGAGTAAAAACCTTGAGCCAATTGTCGGTTATACCATCTTTTGTTGTTATTATAGTATGGTCAAAATTTCTTATTTATTTTGTATCAGATTTTGCATTGATGCAATCGGGTTATTATGTTATTTTTGTCTTGAGTCATATTGTTATAAGACATGTCATAAATCATCATATCCTTGTTTTATGTTGTGAGACGGATTTATGTAAGTGACATTGAGTGCAATTACCCAACTCCAGAGGTTAGACCTTTTGGGTCTTCAATCAATATTGTTGTCATTCTGTCTTAAAGATCCTTGATTTGAGTGGTTTTATGGGTAAGGAAAAAGTTTTATTGCTAAAATGGGAATTAGAAGTGTTGGATTGTAAAAGTCAGATGTTATCAGTTCCTTTGCTCTTGTATGTTTTGTTTTGGATACTGATTAGGAGTGCTAGTTGTATGTGGGGGAGTGGCTTCAATGGTGGGGCCGGTGCCCAAAGTGGCTGCCTGGAAAACCCCATGGAAGTGGTAAGCAAGTGATAACTAAATAATTGATTTAGGTGGGTTGGGTAGTAATCCATATAACAACATAAGTATGATGCCTCTCCCATGCCTTGAGTGCTTTCACAGGCTAAGGATGGGATGAGAAGGCCTGGTTGGCAAGGTCGACTTCCTCGTCTCCATGAGAGGAAGTGTTGACTCCGTATGTGTCACCCTATGGGGCTGGTGCCTATAGAGAGGTCACCAGGAAAACCATATATGGGGGCCAACTTCTAGTGAGAGATAGCCTAGAAAACCCATGATAGGACCATGCGATGACACTCTCCCTACTGCAGTGTAGTTACTTCCTATTTTATCTTTTGTTGTTACCTCTGGAGTGCAGACTTGTCTTGATGGTTGATCCTATCTTGATGATTTGATTGTCTTGTTTTGGCGAGTACTATCTTGTCTGTACAGCCTTGTTATCCTGTTTGCCTACATGGAGTCTGTATCTTGTTGTTGTATTCATTGTTGTAACTTTGGCCTAGTGGAGCCTCAATGTTATCTCCTAGCTCAGAGGTGTGGACCTCAGGGTTCCACATGGTTGGGTGGCAGAGCTATCCATTGGTCTTCTTGGATTTTCAGTTCAGGTCCAGTGTAGAAGTGTTCCAGCTCCAAATTTGTTTTACACTTTCTGAGTTGATGTAATCATTCACAATTGTATCATTTGTAAACCAATGTAATTAGCCTTGTAACCTTGTATGGGAAACTTGTAATCATTTATCTCAGCAAATGTTTAAAGTATTATTCTTATGTTGCATTGTGTTGCATAACACTTGTATGGTTATTATTCTAACTGATGCAGTTTTGTGCCCTAGAGGTGTTAGCTATGCATACCATTTAATGTTGTATTAAGGTTGTTGTATTTCAATGTATAATGCATATTCTACCTTCAAAAAAAATATTTCTATATTATTGTCTCTTCTTGCCTAACACTCTAGGGTTGCATGACGGGGCATCACATTTGGTATCAGAGCCAAGTTTAAACACTGGGTACTCTGGTTACAATTGAGCCCATTATGTGACCTAGTGCTTAAACTTTGTAGATTAACTTCATCCTTGTTGTTCCCACTCTGTGTGTAATAAATTTATCCTTTGATGTTGTAGGTAGATGTCTAGAGGTATGGGTCGAGGTCGTGGCAGAGGTAGGGGTCATGGGAGAGGTGGTGGCGGTACACCTTCCAGCTCTCCTCATGAGAGTACCCATGAAGGCGGGGGTCAGAATATGGAGGGTTAGAGCCAGCTTGAGGGAGCCTAGTTGAGACAGCTACTTGAAGAGGCCCTTGTCCATTTAGGCCCTAGACAGGAGGTTGAGTAGCCTAGAGGGGGTCAGGAGGTAGATCAGCCGAAACCTAGGGAAAGAGAGATCCCCTAGGAGGAGAGAGTTGACAGCTGAGCAGGAGGCCATACTAGCCAGCCATATGAGAGATCTTCTGAGGGCATGCCCTCCACCTTTCATGGAGCTAGTAGTGGTCTAGAGGTGGAGACTTGGTTATTGGATATAGGCAAGTGTTTTTCCATGCATCCTTATGGTAGCAACACCAAAGCCAGATGTGCTATTTTGCACCTCTGAGGGTTTGCTTCAACTTGGTGGTGGTTAGAGGAGCAGAAGCTACATTTGGACATTAGCACTATTTCTTGGGAGTTGTTCTTAAAGAGATTCAGAGTCCATTTCCTATCTGATCATTGAAGCAGCGTCGTACAGATGAGTTTCATGAGCTGCGGTAGATGGCTATGTCTGTTGAGTAGTATGAGCACAGATTTTATGAGCTCAAGTAGTATGCAGGTATCAAAGATGACGAGTCTATATTGGTGCAACATTTTATCAGGGGCTTGAATGCCCAGATTAGTGGAGGGGTTCGTGTATTTGAACCTAAGTCTATGGAGGTTGTAGTGGAGAAATCTCAGTTAGTGGAGGAGAATTTGGCTATGGCACTCGGTGGGCATACAGGTGTGCACATTAGTAGTGCACCTTCTGTAGGTGTTGGTGGTCAGTCTCAAGTAGCTGGCTCTTCAAGAGACCATCATGTACCTGACAAAGGTGAGCAATAGCAATAGTAGTGTTCTCAGTCACAACCAAAGAACACTCAAGCTCAGCAGGGTAATATATTTCAAAATAAGAACTAGAATTTGTAGTGTTCTGGACAGGAATGTATTGAGCACGTTTCTATGAGCACACAGTCAGCAGCGAGTAGGGGTAGTTTCCAACATTCTAGTGCTTTTCAGGGTGGCAGTGGTTTCAGTAGAGGTCCAGGATGTTTCTCTTATGGATAGTAGGGCCATATAGCCAAGCAATGTCCACAAAGGAACGCTTCACGTTTTGGTCAGAGACCGGCAGCTTCAGAGCTGACTGTAGGTGACGCAGGGAGGTATCATAGAGTGTTCGTAGTGATTGAGCATTAGGGGACAACTTTGGAGACCGTTGGTAGAGGACAGGAAGCCTTCTTTGGAGATCGTATGCGAGCTTCAGCATCAGGAGTAAACTCTTAGGGGTAGAAACGTGGAGTAGGTCAGGGTCCAGTGGGACCCTAGTGTTGAGGCTTCTGCCACCTAGGAGGATGCTTCCAGGATGAGAGAGTTATACCCTTTCCTTTTTGCAGGCTTCTAGGAGTAAGCCTAACTCTAGGGGAAGCATGTAATGC